>BQNB010080476.1:0-29920 GCA_026074375.1 Tanacetum coccineum
TATGAGAAAACTAGTAAGGCATGGAAATTGTGGATAGCACAACAATGTCCATCAGGATATAAATGGGTTCCTAAGACAAAAATGAAATGGGTGCCCAAAGTTAAGAATGAAAAAGTGAATGAAAAAGTGAAAAAGAGAGTTAGCTTTGCCATAGATAATGTATCTAGGATAACTAATATATTGAAACTCACAAATACTTTAGGATCCAATTTGTCAAATGTTCCATTATCCTTTAATTCTCTTGCAAATTGTTCAACCCATCTTATTCATTGTTTACTCTGGATGCACAAAGCATATGACGGACAATCTAACGCTGCTGTGTAATTTTGTTGAAAAATATCTTGGTACCGTTCGTTTTGGTAATGATCAATTTGCTCTAATTCTTGGTTATGGAGATTTGGTTCAAGGACATATCACGATCAATAGGGTTTATTACGTCGAAGGCCTCAATCACAATCTCTTCTCCGTTGGTTAATTTTGTGATGCGGATTTGGAGGTTGCTTTCCGGAAATCTACGTGCTTCGTTAGAGATCTTCAGGGAAACGATTTACTTACCGGTAACTGTGGATCTAATCTCTATACAATTTACCTTCAAGAAACGACTTCATCAACTCCAATCTGTCTCATGGCTAAAGCCTCACCAACTCAAGCATGGTTATGTCAAGGATCAACTATGTTCTTCTTGTAAAATGAGTAAAACAAAAAGAAGTTCATTCAAGATAAAGACTGTTCCTAGTTCAAAAGGACGGTTAAATTTGCTTCATATGGACTTATGTGGTCCAATGCAGGTTGCTAGCATAAATGGGAAGAAATACATTCTGGTAATTGTAGACGACTACTCCAGATATACTTAGACTCTATTTCTATGATCCAAGGATGAAACATCAGAATTTCTAAAAGATTTCCTCACAATGATTCAACGAAATCTTCAAGCCCTAGTAATTTTTGTTCGAACTGACAGAGGCACAGAGTTATTAAACAAGACACTCCATGCATTCTTCAAAAAAGAAGGAATTAAGAATCAAACTTCCACTCCTCAAACACCTAAACAGAACGGCGTTGTCGAAAGACGAAACTGTACTCTGGTTGAGGCTGCTCGAATGATGCTCTCAGCTTCTAAACTTTCTTTGTTCTTTTGGGCTGAAGCAATTGCAACCGCATGCTATACTCAAAACAGATCTATCATCATCCCGACACATGAGAAAACGACATATCACATCATCAATGATAGGAAACCTTCAATTAAACACCTTCACATCTTTGGTTGCACTTGTTACCTTATCAGAGATGGTGAAAATCTAGATAAGATGAAAGAAAAAGGGGATCCATGCATTCTGGTGGGATACTCCACTCAGTCTAAGGGATATCATGTTTACAACAAGAGAACCCGATTGATAGTTGAATCCATACATCTTTGATTTGATGAAATCAAAGAGATGTCTAAGACGTCTGTTTCTAATGACACTTCATGCCTCGTTCCCCAATGAAAAATGGCATTAGATTATGACAACTCTGGCCCCGTCCCCCAACTACAAAATGTTTCTCCTTCAGCAGATACAACAGTTCCGTCAAAACAAGAGTTGGATCTTCTATTTGGTCCTCTGTACGATGAATTTTTCAATGCGGGTACTTCAAGTGTCAACAAGTCTTCTTCTCCCCCTGACAATTCTAAACAACAAGACACACCATCTACAACGAATATTCAATCTTCAACAGAACCAACAAATCTAACAAATGTTAATGTTGAGGAAAATAAAGATAATAAAGCAGAATATACACAGTTCCAACAAGATGAATTTATCAATCCTTTCTGTACACCGGTACAAGAAATTGCTAAGTCTTCCTCACGCAACATTGATAATTCAAATATGAATACCTTCTATTAACCACACGATTTTGAATACCGATGGACAAAAGATCACCCGCTAGAGCAAGTTCATGGAAATCTATCTAAGCCAGTGCAAACAAGACGACAACTTGCAACATATCTTGAAATGTGTATGTTCGCACTCACCGTGAGTACTGCTGAACCAAAAACCATTAAGGAAGCAATGGCTGATTTTGCATGGATAAAGGCAATGCAGGAAGAGCTTCATCAATTTGACAGACTCCAATTCTGGGAACTCGTTGACAAACCCTTTGGGAAGAACGTAATCAATCTAAAGTGGTTATGGAAGAATAAAAAGGATGAAGACCAAACTGTAATTCGTAATAAGGCAGGTCCATAACGACAAAAGAGAAAATTACAAAAAAAGATTTATATTTTTTGACTTTTTAATTATTTTTTATGATTAATTAAGATGTATTCTAAATAAATTAATAAAAAATAAAATGATATTATTAAAAAATTCTAAAAAAATTACAATAGTAGCTAAAGTAGTCGAGGAATCTATGAAAAATTAAGCTGTACAAACAAGCTTATCACATAAGCATGTTAAAATTCGAAAACCGCATATAAGCTTATTAGGGTAAAGGACCCTTTAATAAGACTAAATGTTACATCACCTCTTAACGGAAGAGCTATTGTAGCACAGCGGTAGAGGTGTGTGTTGTTAAGGCGTGTGATAAGGGGGAGGTCATGGGTTCAAGTCCCATGACTGTCCCTTTTTTTAGAAACATTTTTTTCAAATTTTTTTTTATAACTTAAAAAGCACACAAAAACTAGCAACTTTAAAAAATATACCTTTTTAGAAACTTAAAAATAAGCTGGGAAATAAGCAAACCAAACAGGCAGATTGTTTATTAAGACTAAGGCTAAAAAGGGCTTGACTAATTGACTTTTTAATGACTAATAAGCAAATGCAAGGGTGAATAAGCAATGACAGAAACTTAACTATATCTAAAAAGCAAAAAGGAACAGAAATAAGCAAACAAGTAAACCATAAAAAAGACTAGCCAAAGCTTATACGCCACTTCGGGGCAAAAATACGAACCAAACAACCTGATGGGGCAATTTGGGCTCGTTAAATTAGCTGCTGTAGGGTAAAACTTAATGGGCTTAAGGCATTACAGCCTTGAAGATTGTCCTAAGGCTGTCTACAATAAGAAATACAACCTAGGGTTGAAACAAAAAATAAGCAGTTAAAATGCTAAAGGAAAAGGGCAGGATACTTATTTACACTAAGTCATAAAAAGCATAAACTCTTTGGGGTTTTTTTTAGCACAAACAAACTAAGGGAAAGCAAAAATAAGCACAAACAAATAAGCTACTATACCTAGTAAGCATATTGAACAAAAATAAGCAACTGAATTAAGCTAGAAATGACAGAAAGTCTTAAGGGCTTATGAACTTAAAAATATGTTAATCTAAAAGTGTATTAAGCTCAAAAGCTAATAAGCATGATAAATCTAAATTAAGCAAATGTAAACTAGCCAAGGTCTGAAATAAGCAAATAAGCATAGGAAAAAAACAAAACTGTTAAAGACAGCCTAGGGACAGTTATTAAGGGCTAATTTTATAGCACTTAAGTAAGTCTAAAGTAAAACTAAGCTGGAACAGATTGAGGTGTTATCCAATAGGCTTCAAGTTCTTCAATTTATTTCCTCTAACTTTTACTTCCGCTATATAACACTAGTTGAAAATTGCTTGTTGAAGCTTTTTGAAACTGGTATATATAAAAAATTTGCTATGACATATTGAAGCTACAAACTCAAACCAAATGCACAGACCTTCTAACTTGTAATGAGGCTTGAACTTACATAAAAACAACTTTAAAACACTTCTTTACAAAATCCAATCAAATGAGGCTGCTAAAGAAAACTTAGTGCACAGATTTCAACTTCTAGACAAATTAAACCATAAATGGGATTCTTAACTCTTAAAAACTTTATGTGAGTTGTTTTTTTTGTGTTTAACATTAATCTAAGTCAAACTAAGTTGTTCTAGTGCAAAAAAAAGAGAAAAAAGTCTGACTTTATAAAAGTCATACTTCACCACTTAATCCCAAACACCCCCTTAAAAGGTTTTTCCACGTTTTAAAACTAAGAAAGACTTTTTTAAGCTAAAATATGCATAACCCAGATGTTACAAAGGTTCAAAAGTACCTAATAAGCAAGTTTGAAAAGCAATTAAGCACCTTAAATAAGCTAAAAAGTTTAAGACAGATTTGCATAAAAACCTTAAAACTGAGAATTTCATTAAAGCATAAAAAAAGATTACAATGTTTTTGAAAAGTAAATGACAATAATTGAAATAAGCTGGTGAGTATTAAAAAGACAAGTTAAACTACTTCTACCCTACTTCCTCTTCTTTGTCTTCTTTCCATCTTTTTATATGTTGTGAGTCTTGTGTTTGTTGTGCTTTCTATGTGAGAGACTTCAAAGACCCAATCTTAGCCATCCAATTGCCTTTGTGCCCAAGTAAAATGATCCTGACCCTTTATACGTTTTGCCCAATCGTGTGTTTAAGGATTGCCAGGGTGTATACGAGGTGGGGTGAGGTGGTGATGGTGATAGGTTTGGAGTGGGGTGAGGATTTTGGAGGTATGTGCAGGGTATGAACAGTGCACGTGGGTCATGAAAGGGATGTACATGGTTTTTGGTTGTGGCGAGAAAAAAAGAAAGAGAAAGGGTTATAAGAGACAGGGGTGAAGGTTTGGGTAAATGGCATAGTGGTCTGAACCATGGCGTATTTGTATATTGCAATGTTAGTCCTTGTTATTTACATCGTTGGTCCCTGGAGTTAGGTTGTGGTTTGCATAGTTAGTCCCCAAGGACTAACAATGTTAGTCCCCAAGGACTAACAATGTTAGTCCTTGAAGGACTAATGGTGTAAGAATAAAAGGGTTAAAGGGGTAACAGTTTAAAAATGGGTATTGGGTTTATGGCAGTTTGGGTCCATTTGGTTTTATAAAATGAGAAATGGGCTTATTTGGATTATTTTGGGCTTTTACTAGTGTGATATATAAGTGGGCTGACCCGGGCCCACTAGGTGGGTACGGGTGGGCCCACTTTTAGCAATTTAGTTTCGGTTCGATTTTTGATGCCCTTTCCAATGCCATATCTTGGGGTTGACTTTGACTTCGTCTTGACTTCATTAAATGCACAAACGTTGTCGAGTCGATCCAAAAATTTCCGTTTTAGCTCCGTTTTCAATCCTTTTGAACCCTTGGCCTTAGTTTTTCGCGCTCTTTCTAAATCCGCTCTCGGTTTTGTCCGGTTTGGCTTTGTTTTTGTCCTTTAGTGAAATATTCGGTACCTGCACAGTACAAACACAAAAACAAGCATATTTATGGCATTGTATGTGTGTTTTTGGTCGTTTAGGGTCGATTTTGAAGGTAAAAGGTATGTGTAATTAAACACATACCATCCCCCAACTACAAAATGTTTCTCTACACTAATTACACAGTTCCGCACAACAAGAGTTGGATCTTCTTTTTGGTCCTTTGTATGATGAATTCTTCAATGCAGGTACTTCAAGTGTCAACAAGTCTTCTTCTCCCACCGACAATTCTAAACAACAAGACACACCACCTACAATGAATAATCCATCTTCAACAGAACCAACAACTCCAACTATAAATGTTAAATGTTGAGGAAACAACGATAATCAAGCAGAAGATACACAGTTCCAACAAGATGAATTTATTAATCCTTTTTGTACATCGGTACGAGAAATTGTTGAGTCTTCCTCACGCAATATTGATAGTTCAAATATGCATACCTTCTATCAACCACACCATTCTGAATATCAATGGACAAAAGATCACCCGCTAGAACAAGTTTCTGGAAATCCATCCAAGCCAGTGCAAACAAGACGACAACTTGCAACCGATCCTGAAATATGTATGTTCGCGCTCACCGTGAGTATTACTAAACCCAATAACACAATAGGGACAGCCAATGGCTGATTTGCATGGAAAGAGCAAGCAGGACCACGAGCTTCAACAGGTTGCCAAACTCCAATTCCTCAGAAACTCGTTGACAAACCTTTGGCAAGAAACGTAATCAAGCTAAAGTGTTATGGAAGAACAAGAAGGATGAAGACCAAATTGTAATTCACAACAAGCTACGACTTGTAGCTAAGGGTTATGCTTAGGAAGAGGGTATTGATTTCGAGGAATCATTCGCTACAATTGCTCTCTTGGAAGATGTTCTGATTTTCGTCGCATTTGCTACACACAAGTCTTTTCTAATTTATCAGATGGACGTGAAAACGGCATTTCTTAATGGTCCATTGAAGGAGGAACTTTATGTTGCACAACCAAATGGGTTCGTTGATCCTGATCATCCAGAGAAAGTTTACCGTCTAAGGAAAGTTCTATATGGATTGAAACAAGCTCCAAGAGCATGGTATGATGAACTCTCAAATTTCTTGATGTCCAAAGGTTTTACTAAAGGTACCATTGACCCTATACTATTCATGATAAGATACGGGGAGGACATTCTACTTATGTAAATTTACGTTGATGACATTATTTTTGGGTCTACAAACCCTAAATTTTCTAAACGATTTGAAAAATTAATGCACAGTAGATTTGAGATGTCCTTAATAGGGGAAATGAAATTCTTTTTACGACTTCAGATCCACCAATCCCCAAGAGGTATCTTTATCAATCAGACCAAGTATGCTTTAGAAATACTTAAAAAACATGGTATGGAAAAATGTGATATTATTGGTACACCAATGGCTACCAAACCTAAATTAGATGCAGACTTGAGTGGAAAACACATAGACCAAACTGACTACCATAGTAATATTGGGTCACTCATGTATCTGACATCTAGTAGACCAGACATAGTACAAGCAGTATGTTATTGTGCAAGATATCAATTAAGGCCAACTGAAAAACACCTCAAAGAGGTTAAAAGGATCTTTTGATACCTGAGGGGTACCATTAACATGGGACTCTGGTATCCGAAGGATTCTGGCTTTGAACTAACAGCTTTTTCAGATGCCGACCATGCTGGATGCATTGATGCTCGCAAAAGCACGTATGGAGGAATATAATTCCTAGGTGATAAATTAGTCAGCTGGATGTCAAAGAAGCAAGACTGTACTGTAATGTTATCAGCAGAGGCTGAGTACGTGGCGTTATCTGCAAGTTGTGCTCAAGTAATGTGGATGAGGACACAACTTAAAGATTATGGCTTCAACTACAACAAAATACCGTTGTATTGCGACTCTCAGTCAGCCATAGCAATCTCATGCAACCCCATGCAGCACTCTCGTACCAAACACATCCATACTCGGTATCATTTTATCAAGGAACAGGTTGAAAATGGTATAATTGAATTGTACTTTGTCAGAACTGAATACCAATTAGCTGATATGTTTACTAAAGCCTTACCCGAAGATAGGTTTCAGTATCTTGTCAGACGAATTTGGTAAATGTTGGACTCCAGAAGAGGTTTCTGACCAAAAATGAATCTGCTTAGAATATTCTTCAAAAACATCGACTGTAAATATTTTTTTGAGAAAAGCAAAATACAAAAATATAAAACATATAAAAACAAATACAAAAATATAAAATTTCAAAAAGAAAATACAAAATCAAAAAAATCAGAAAAAGTTTCACAAAAAGAATTTTCCTCGACATGTCTCTTGGAATCGGTAACATTTACGTACCTAGAAATGTCGATTAACATTGACACGGGTGTGTAAATGAAGTTCGAACAGGAGTTTCAAATGTTTTCAAAACATGTCATTTTTAATTTTTCCGTTCATGACTTTAATTGCTCTTCAAGATTGCAACCTACTCGGAACACGAACGACAAAGGAGATTGTACTGTTTCAGTGCGCTTATCCTTAAAGTTAGAAGAAAAGTCTTCTAACATTTGGTTTTTCAAAAAGTTGAACACGATTTTTCAAGAATTTCTCACTGACGATTAATAATCTTTCAAAATTGTGTGTTCAACACTCCATCCCTCATCAAGTTTTACACGGCAATTATTCTACATTTGGTGTCATTTTCAAACGATCACAATGATTGAGGGGGGGGGTGAGGGGGGGGTTCGAAAACAAGGGTTTTAATGAATTGGATACATCATAACATGACAATATTTATGTATTCAAAACATTATAAAGAGTCTTAATAACAACTCAGTAATAATAATGACTACAAACAATAGATTGATGTTTATAAGATATTTAGTGTTGAGCATAATGTTTTCTAGAATTCTTCATGACATATGTCATAATCTTTCAAATAGTGTGCACACAATGCTAACCCTCAATTTTATTTTCATTTTACAACTTGGTATCATTTGTTTTGTGGTGTCAAACATATGTAAAATTTAGGGGGAGCAATTAAAATTTCCCATAAAATTTCATGCTAATATGTTTTTTCACCGACGGAATTTTCACTGACAAATTTTAAATCACATGCATGGTATTTCAAAACTTAAGAATGAGAATTAATTAAAATGTGATCTAGGAAATAATACGTGATCCTAAAACGACTCATATGCTTCATAATCTTTAGAAAAAGGTTTATGGTTTACCATCTCATACCCAAAGAAACATCTTAATTTCACGAAGATTCTGAAGCTCATAAGTGGTTAGGTTAGTTACTAGACCTATGATCAAACCAGAACGAGGATCTACCAAGGAACACTCCATAGTTTAAATAGCAGTCCGCTAGTATGATTGTAGATGAATAGGTTTTAAAGAATAATGCCAACTAAGATGCAGCTAACACGGGAACAATCACAACAAGGTGTTAGTATGACGTACATGGTAATCATTGAAGGGTTGAAGAATGAAAAAGAAATGTAAGGATAAAGGGTCTAAAGAAAGAATCCCTCCATACAACTTTAGACAGAAACCGGGTCAATACATAATCTATCAGTTTTAACAAAGATGAATTCTGATATTAAAGAATGACATCATGGACCCAGTGATGCAATGCACAACCCTTCCCAGCCATTCGAGTTTCTCTCAACAGAAACTTGTCTCATTTGTCACGGAGATACACACGACTTCTATTGACTTTCTCACTCCGAGTTAGTTGATATTTGAAATAGGAGGCACAGTCTGCTCTAGGCCTTCGAGTACTAAATCCAAAACTCACTAAATCGAGATCAAGCCAAGAGATCAATAAATAAATATCATTAGGACACATTCCATTACAAACACTTGTTGAACACCAATAAGTTCACAAGCTGTTAACAAGAGTCCTACGCATTATCCTTGTGATTTTGCCAGAACATCCGAATGATACTTAAGTATTTTGCAGAAACATCCAAAAAGGTTGATACAAAGTATTCACGCATGAAGGATGGAATCCTCTTGACCAACATCAAAACAAGCTCTTTGGTATGTGACTTGCGGATCTATTATGAATCAAACTTGTGTCAACTGGAAAGAAACGATGGTGTGATTCTATGTGAATCAAACTTGTTCCAGTAAATGAATTGACGACTCAATCAGAAAGATAGTAACTATCTGATTCACTCATATCGTGTTGTCTGCTTTGAGACGTTCCGGTATTGAGAACAAGCAAGTACGGTGAATCTAATGCATACACGTTAGAGGATCTAACACTTTGAGCTGAAAACCATGTCAATGAGGTTCTTCTAAATTGAACCTACCTGATCACAGGTACAATATCTATACTGTAAAACGGTCCTCACGGAGCCGGAGGTTAATGCAACCAAATCTTGATGAATGACAAAGCCATATTCGTCCATATCTGATGTTTATCACTAACATTTAAATGCAGGTACAAACGACGGTGTTGCAGCCTCATTCCAGCTGAGTCGGATTCACTACCACATGCTCATACTCAAACTACAAAGACATACTATAAGCATCAAGATTCAAGTATCAAGAAAGCTCAAGAATTAAAGACAAAGACTTTCGCAAACTCTGATATTCAAGATCTTTCTAAAAGTTATCAAGATTATCAAGACAACGATTGTCAAGGGAGATTGTTAGCAAGCTTTCAAGATAATGCATAGTATGAGCATGTTGGTCAAGTCACAAAGATCGCAAGATGGCAGAGACAACAAGACAAACAAGAAAAAAGATATCGGACGTAAAGACGAAGTCGAAAGACAATGACAAAGGCTCAAGATCAAAGATCACACAGCATGAAGGAACAAGCCTACAACAAAGATAAACACCAAGAACAAGACTCAAGAACTCAATGTTAAAGCAATCTCAAGAAAACCAAGACCATGTTATTATTGTGAACATGGAAGCTCTGAATCTATCAAAAACCACGCTTCGGGGGAGATTGTTAGCCTTAAAATATCAAATCAAACAAGGAAGCCCGTTTCAAGGTTTAAGACCTCGCTTCAAGGGAGATTGTTAGCCTTAAAATATTGAGTCGAACAAGGAAGCTCAGTCACTTAACGAGGAACCTTCGGTCTTTATTTAATATATGTTGTAATAGGCTAGTTACGGGTATCAGGCTCGTTATTTAATCTAATATTGTATACGTTGTGGGCTAAAGCATAAGTAATCTCGAGCCCGACCCATTAGCATTAAACCACACGATCCAAGTGTTGGTATAAATACCCCTCTCCAAGTGTGGAAAGGGTGTTGGTTCTCTTTGTAAATCGTTAAAAATCGTGTTTTTTTTTAGTTTTGAGAAGTTGTGTTTCGAATTAGCTTGGTTCGAACTAGAGGGATCGAAGAAGGGAATCGAACGAGTCAATCGAACAAGGCATTCGAACTAGCCGTTCGAACGAAGGATCGAACTAGCGTCTTCTTGGGTGGATCGAACTAGCGGCTCGAACGAAACGATCGAACTAGCCGTTCGAACGAAACGATCGAACTAGCCGTTCGAAAGAAACGATCGAACTAGCCGTTCGAAAGAAACGATCCGAATAGGTTCTGTAGAAAGAGACGGATCGAAAACTAGCCGTTCGAACGAGTCGATCGAACTAGCCGTTCGAACGAGACGATCGAACTAACCGTTCGAACGAGACGATCGAACTAGTCATTCGAACTAGAGGACCGAACCAGTGAAAATTTAATTCAAACTTAACAAACTCAATTTTAAATTATACGGTTATTTCGTTGACTTGTAAAATCCCGTGAAACAAACACTTGTCTTCCCGGTTTTGTCAAGAATCGTAAAATCCCGTGTAGTTTAATTCAAGACTCATCAATCACGTATCAAACACAATTTCTTTCTACCACCGACCGATCAAATTGTAATCTTTTGATTAAAAAAATTTTTCACAATGGACGTCTCTTGCTGATAATTCACTTTCTCTGGTGGTGACAAACAACCACGATGCTGGAAAAAACTTGTATGATTTCAATGGAAAAGCAGAATGGAACTTTATATGATGAATAGACACATGGAAGAATGATACTTGCATCTGTTGAAAATGGACCTCTTGTTTGGCCTCAATCACTGAGGATGGAGAAACAAGGGCTAAAGGAATATGTTGAGCTACTCCAGATGGAAGCCATTCAAGCAGATTGCGAATCAAAAGCAATTAACATCATTCTCCAAGGCCTACCAACTGAAATCTATGCTTTAGTGAGTCAACATCGTGTAGCAAAGGATCTTTGGGAGAAAATTAAAACGGTTGATGCATGAACATCTTTGACCCAAACTAGAACGTGAGTGCAAGTTGTATGATGAATTTGATAAGTCTTACTACAAGAAGGTGAGAAGTTGCATGAGTATTACCTTGAGGTTCATCTTGTTACTCAATGACTGATCATTTACATGATGCCTTTAGAACAGGTTTCAAGTGAACACCAAGTTCTTAAACACTCTTCCTGACGAATGGAGCAAATTTGTCACTGATGTTAAACTGGTTAAAGATTTGCACACTACCAACGTTGATCAACTTCATGCTCATCTGCAACAACATGAACGACATGCAATTGAAGTTCGTTTGATGCATGAACGCAACCCTGATCCTCTTGCTTTAGTTGCATCTCATCAGTTAACTCAGCCAGCTTATCAATCTCATCTACACCCTCACCAACAGTCTCTATCTCAACAGCACGTTTCACCATATCAGTCTTCTCAGTTTCTTACACCTTATCAACATCATCAATACTCAACACCTCTTTCAAGTACTTATCCCACAAATGAGTATCAATCCACCGTTCACCACAACGTTTATTCTCAACAACCATCAATCCCACAGCTGGAATATGCTCCCACAACCTATCAGCAGCAACAAACAGAGTTTTCCCAATCAGACTCCAGCTTAGTTGTTCCAGTTTTCCAGAAGGGGGATGATCCGATTGATGCAATTAATCACATGATGTCATTCTTGACTGCTGTTGTAACATCTCGGTATCCTACCACCAACAACCAGCTAAGGACTTCATCAAACCCTCGTCAACAAGCTACCATCTATGATGGAAAAGTGACGGTACAACCTGTACAGGGGAGACACACTTCTTATGCTGCTGGAACAACAAGAAAATACACATCTGGTGCAAGTGGTAGCAACACGGGAAAACCACGGACTGTTATATGTTACAATTGCAAAGGGGAGGGTCATATTGCAAAGCAGTGCACTAAGCCTAAGCGGAAAAGGGATGAGACATGGTTCAACGATAAAGTGTTGTTGGTTCAAGCTCAAGCAGGAGGACAAGCTTTAACAGAGGAAGAGATAGCATTCTTGGCAGATCCAGGACTCCCTGATGTTCAAAACTCTCAGACAGTCACCACTCACAATGCCGCTTATCAAGCCGATGATCTGGATGCATATGACTCTGATTGTGACGAACTCAATTCAGCCAAAATTGCTCTCATGGCCAATCTCTCAAGGAATGGATCAAATGCACTCACTGAGGTACACAATCACATGATAATCTGAAACTATGGAACTTATTCCATCAAAGTGAGCAGATCATGACGTCTTCTGAACAGTCTAATGATGTGAGTCAGTCAGAAACTGATATAATCAGTGATAGCAATATCATTCCTTATTCTCAGTATCTGAGTGAAACACAACAGGAAACTGCTCAGAATTCTAACTCTTCTGCTCAACAAGATGTCCTGATATTGTCTATGTTTGGACTGAAATAAACTACCCAAGTGACGCTTGCAAACTCTGTCAATTTAAGCTCTTTGACTACGAGCTTGACAGATATAGAGAAGAGTTTAAAGAGTTGAAAGAAAAACCAAAATGTTTGAAACACAGTTTTTCAGGTCAACATGAACAGTTTGCAGGAATTGCACTTCTTAAGCAAATATCTTTTCGAACAAGGCAAGAAAAGGATTCTTTAATGAAAACGGGTTTCTGAACTTAAAAATTAAGTTGCAATTCGAAGAAAACAGAAATATGAAAGCGAAAAGTGCGTTAGAAAAAGAAATAAAGCAACTTGACAACATCACATTTCAATGAGGTCAATCTGCGCAAACTGTGGTTGTTGCGTATGACTAAACTTCCCAAACGTGGTTATGATCATTCCTCGAAACAAGCTATCGGTTTTGAAAAACCTTTCTGCTTGAAGAAAAGGATTGTGGTTCCTGATTCTGATGAAACATTAGAGGCTATAGTGAAAAGACGTCGTTCATAATTGCTTTTAAAAAGAACAAGATCCATTGATGGTGAAGAATAAAATAAACACGAGACCCATTAATTATGATATTCTTAATAACGATTACTACAAACGATTTGTTCGACAAACTGATTTATATTCTGAACATGCCTATTGGAAAGAGACTTCGGTCCCACCTTTAGACCCATCTCATTCTTCCACAACCGTCATAGTTGAGGTTCCAAAAGAACTTCCTACAGTAAGTATGGTAAATACTAGCTTGAAAAAGCTTAAACGTCATCTTACTGGCTTTGATCAGGTTGTCAAAGAAAGAACCACTGCCACAGCTATCACTGAGGGCACGTGGGGGTTTGAACATACAAAGGCGTGTTTTCGAGATGAAATCATTCCGTTTATAAAAGAATTAAAAGATATTTTCAATAACTTCAACCAATACTTGGTTGAAGAGCTTGCTGATGTCCAAAAAGTCTTTTATCAAATGGAACAGGCGTCGAACAACATCGCTTGGATGTCTAAAATTTCGAGTTACAAATGAAATCAAGTTTTTGGGTTAAATTGAACGACTCTTGGAACAAGCCATTGATAAGGATATTGTTAAAAACTGTTGTGGAATTTGTCTGAGTATGCAAGTGGTGATTTGTGCATGATTCAGAAGTGTCTCGAACTTGAGAGGAGCTTGTCAAGAAAAAGGATTTTGTTGATAAAGAAACTTATGATTAAATTTGCAAGTGTTTTACAAATTCTTGAAAACATTGCATCACTTTGGAAGCTGATTCTCAACGTAATCAGAAATTTTTCAAACAAGAAAACAGGTGTTTTAAATCAAAAATGCTCCAAGTTTTTCTCAGTTGTTCGAATTAAGTGAAGTGAAGCTCAGTCTCAAGCGAAAAGAACAATGTCATGTTAAGTTGACAGAGGCAAATCAAAGTCATTAAAGGAAATGGGGAGGAATTGTTCAGTCAAGCTGGACATGGATGAAATAGGAAACACTTAACATTGAATTGGAACATAGAGTGACCATAACTTGTTCTGAGAATGAGCATTGATAACAGACTTATAAACAACTTCGATGAATCGATTAAGCCAAAACGTGTTCAATCAAAAGAACATGTGATGCATTAATCAAACGAAGTCAATATAAAGTCTGCGGAGATTCTCTGATTTAAAATGCAAAACTTCAGGAACAGGTTTGGTCATAGCAGCCTTAAAAACGAGTAAGAAAACTTTAAAGGAAAAGCGTTAGATAAAGGAGACTGTGACCACTCTGTTGACCCAATAACAGGATAGTAGGGATAACTTGAACCAATTCACACCCAAATTGCTTGACAAAAGGATGTCATTCTTCGTATATTAGCATACCCAGGAAGAAGCGTGAGTTTTAGGGATATAGTCGAACATGTAAAGCAAACTATCCTCCATGATCCACTTTTAGCGTATGCCTTTAGTATACCAAAGTCATTCGGATTTGCTTTCACACATAGGTAGATCATGCCTAGCATCAAACATTTGTGGTCCTAAGTAATGGAGGTCATACCAAGGAAAAGGACAGGAAAGTTAGGTTTGCCGAATACTCACATCCATAGAAACAAAAATCAGCTTCGACTTCCAAAAAGTAGTTTCTATCAAGGTGTGTGCATTCTACAGGAGTAGACTTTATACTAGTGCTAGCGATCACAGCCTTCAGGCAATACCAAGAATGATAGGATTCTGCAACCACCAAGTAGTAATTCGAAGAATAAAGTAGAAGCTCACCCTAGGAATGTTAAAACTAGTTTGAATAAAAAGAATGGTGCTGTTCATGTTAAGGGATCTGCGGTTGTGCAGAATCTCAAGAAACAAGATAATTCTGATTCTGTCTGTGTTAACAGTAATGATTGCATGTCTTCTGATAACTTGTGTGTTTCTAATTCTTTGAATGATGTGAAATCTCGTGCTAAATCTAAGAAGCGTAAATCTAAGAAAGATAGCTGGAAACCAACAGGAAAGGTGTTCACTCAGATAGGATATATTTGGAGACCTACCGGTCGGACCTTCACTATAGTAGGAAATGCGTGCCCTTTAACTAGGATAACCACTACTAATGAAGTGCCTTCTAGGAAACCAATAGTTCTAGACTCTGAATCACCCAAACTATGGTAAAATTGGTTCTCAAGGAAACCTGGAAGAATCAAATGCTGATCTGTTAGCAAAACTAAGGATTTACAACCTCATGTTGCTAACAAAAAGGAACCCACTAAATCCTGGGGATCCACAAATACCAATATTCCATCTACTTCTTTGAATGACGCAGGTTGTCCTTAATCGTCCTATGGTATTGGATTCCGGCAAACAAAAAATAATATTTACCACCACTTTCCTAACAACAACACTCCCCCCCCCCTAATGCCGTTCGTCATCGTGCATATTTATTATTCATCTGAAAAAGGGTCCCCACTGACTGGGCAAGTAGGCCAAGTCAGGCCAAAGAGGGGGACGATTTGAGGACGGCCAACCTGCGTTCATTTCAAGAAGTAGATGGTTGTGACGTTTAAATTGCCATAAATCTACTCTAAGATCCAGTGCTCTTTTGCTTTTTTTTTTGTTCTTTGCTCAAGCTAGTCCACTGAACCGGACGATCGCTCTCAGTCCTCCACCAAATTGCTCGCAGTAAATGGTTCTTCGGGGTTACAGTTAAAGTCGAGAAAGGGGAACCCACGACCCAAGTTGCTCAAAGATAATGGTGTTTTAGACGATTATCAGCTCCTTCAGCCCAAGGCCCCCTATACCTACAAATAACCAGTTACCCTACATCCCCTCCCACTCCCCACCCCAGCGCCCCCCCCGGTCTATTACGTTTGAGACGGGACCCTTGGGCCCATACCAGATAATCTTTTTCCTGTGGGGAGCAATTTGTAGATTCCATCTTGAAGAAGTGGCTTTTCGTCAACACACGTGCTTCATTCGCAATCTAGAAGGTGTTGACTTATTGACGGGATCTCGCGGGGATAACCTTTATACTCTCTCTCTTGGGAATATGATGGCATCTTCTCCTATTTGTCTATTGTCAAAGGCGTCTAAAACCAAGTCTTGGTTATGGCATCGTCGTCTTTCACATTTGAACTTTGGTTCTATCAATCATCTGGCAAGACATGGACTTGTACGAGGTCTCCCAAAGCTCAAGTTTGAAAAGGATCACTTATGTTCCGCATGTGCATTAGGCAAAAGTTCTAAAAAACCCCACAAACCCAAATCTGAAGACACCAATCAGGAAAAACTCTACCTTTTGCATATGGATCTATGTGGGCCAATGCGTGTAGCGAGTGTCAGTGGAAAGAAGTACATCCTCGTTATTGTTGATGACTACTCTCGATTTACTTGGGTAAAATGCCTGCGATCAAAAGATGAAGCTCCAGTTTTTATTATTAAAACTTTTTTGAGATGATCCAGGTTACGACTTAAGGAAACCGGTCCGACGCATCAGAACAGAATAAAATTGTAATGTTCAATATTAATTATAAAATATATAATATTATAGATAAATTTAAATATTTAATAATATAATTTTATATTATATAACTAATAAATTTAGAAATTAATTATAATGGAACTGAGTTTGTTAATCAGACATTGCGTGAATATTATGAGAAGGTTGGCATCTCTCATGAAACATCAGTTGCACGCTCTCCACAGCAAAACGGCGTTGTTGAAAGACGAAATCGTACGCTAATTGAAGCAGCACGCACTATGTTAATTTATGCAAAAGCTCCTTTATTTCTATGGGCCGAAGCGGTTGCCACAGCCTGTTATACCCAAAATCGTTCCATGATACGTCGTCGTCACGGCAAAACACCATATGAGCTTTTGCACAACAAACCCCCCGATCTATCTTATCTACATGTGTTTGGTGCACTTTGCTACCCAACGAATGATAGTGAGAATTTGGGCAAGTTACAACCAAAGGCTGATACTTGGTATTTTCACTTGGATATGCCCCCACAAAGAATGCTTTACAGGATTTACAACGTCGTACCAGAAGAATTATGAACAATTTTCACTGTTGATTTTTGATGAGATGACCGCGATGGCTTCTGAACACATAGCAGTTACATGACCCGCCCTTCATGAAATGACTCCTGTTGTTCAATAGTTCAGGACTCGTGCATATCCTCTTCTTCAACTCCATTTGTAACCTACGCGAACTGACTGGGATTTGTTGTTTCTAACCAATGTTTTGATGGCGCCTAATGATCGATGTACATGCACCAGATGTCATTGTCTTTCAAGAAGCAGTCCTGCCACCCGGATCATGCTGTATCAATGGGTCACCTTACTCAACTACAGTTGATCAAGAAGCACCAACACCAGGACTCCTCTACACAACAAGAAACTCAAACTCCCATTCTTTCTCATGATGTTGAAGAAGATAATCATGATATTGAAGTTGCACACATGGGTAATGATCCGTACTTCGGAATTCCAATTCCTGAAGTGACTTCTGATCAATCTGCATCATCAGTCATTATTCATACAATTGTGCATCCCGATCACCAAGTTTCTGAACACACTAGCAAATGGACAAAGGATCACCCACTTGAGAATATAATCGGTGCTCTTGACAGACCAGTTTCCACACGACTCCAACTTCATGAACAAGCCCTATTCTGTTACTATGATGCCTTCCTAACTTCAGTTGAACCTAAGAACTACAAAGAAGCATTAACCCAAGCATGTTGGATTGAAGCTATGCAAGAGGAACTTCATGAATTTGAACGTCTGGAGGTTTGGGAACTTGTTCCTCCTCCTGACAAAGCATTTGTCATCTCTCTGAAGTGGATCTATAAGGTTAAACTTGATGAGTTAGGAGGTATTCTGAAAAATAAGGCTCGGTTGGTAGCTCGTGGTTATCGTCAAGAAGAGGGTATTGATTTTGAAGAGTCATTCGCTCCGGTTGCAAGATTAGAGGCTATTCGAATTTTTCTTGCATTGTGTATATGAACATGGTCATCTACCAAATGGATGTGAAGACTGCGTTTCTGAATGGTAATCTGCGAGAAGAAGTGTATGTTAGCCAGCCGGACGGATTCGTGGATCCAGACAAACCTAACCACGTATACAAGCTTAAGAAAGCCCTTTATGGGTTGAAACAAGCTCCACGTGCGTGGTATGATATGTTGTCTTCATTCCTGATATCCAATGACTTCTCCAAAGGCTCAGTGGATCCAACTTTGTTCATCCGTAGAGAAGGCAACGACCTAATTCTGGTACAAATCTATGTCGATGATATTATCTTTGCTGCATCTACTCCTGAACTGTGTGATCTATTCGCTAAAATAATGTGTTCAAAATTCAAGATGTCGATGATGGGAAAAATCTCATTTTTCTTAGGACTACAGATTTCTCAAAGTCCCAGAGGCATCTTCATAAACCAATCTAAATATGCTCTTGAATCACTTAAAAAATATGGCTATGAATCTTGTGACCCAGTGGATACTCCCATGGTGGAGAAGTCCAAACTGGATGAGGATAAAGAAGGGAAAGCTGTAGATCCATCACACTATCGTGGTATGATTGGCACCCTCCTTTATCTTACAGCCAGTAGACCTGACCTACAATTTGCTATATGCATGTGTGCCCGGTATCAGGCTCGGCCTACCGAAAAGCACCTAAATGCAGTAAAAAGGATCTTTCGGTATCTAAAAGGAACCGTACATCGGGGTCTTTGGTATCCGAAGGATTCTTCCTTTGCACTAACAGCATTTGCAGATGCGGATCATGCTGGTTGTCAAGATACACGCCGTAGTACATCTGGCAGTATACAACTTTTGGGTGATAGACTTGTAAGCTGGTCGTCTAAAAGGCAGAAAAGCGCTGCGATATCCAGTACGGAAGCTGAATATATTGCTTTGTCCGGTTGTTGTGCTCAAGTCCTTTGGATGAGATCACAACTTACCGACTATGGCTTTGGATTCAATAAAATTCCAATGTACTGTGATAACAAAAGCGCTATTGCATTATGCTGCAACAACGTTCAACATTCCAGATCCAAGCATATAGACATCAGGTTTCACTTCATCAAGGAGCATGTTGAGAATGGTGTGATCGAACTTTACTTTGTCAATACGGAATATCAATTGGCGGACATCTTCACTAAAGCTCTTGGCCGAGAAAGAATTGAATTTCTTATCAACAAGCTGGGAATGCGGAGTTTTACGCCGGATACTCTGAAACAATTGGCAGATGAAGTTGATGAATAGTGGTGGTACCTATTCAAATATCCTGTATAATAAGTAAATACTTAAAAGGATTTTTATTTTCATTTTTATTTCTATAAAATTCTATAAAAACAAAGAGAAAAATATAAAATCAGAAAAACCAAAAAGATTTTCTTTTATATAAACTTTTCAAAAACAAAATACAAAATTAAAAAATTAGAAAAATTCAAAAAGAAGTTTTACAATGGCATGTCTTCTGAAATCGATAACATTTACGGTCTTAGAAATATCATTTAACAATGATACAAGCCTGTAAATGAAGTTCGAGCAGAAGTTCAAGTGTTTTCAAAACATGCCACATGGCTTGCTATTATTTCAGATAGCAACCCGGTCATCATCTTAAAGGCAAGTATTTCAAAAAGAAAACTTGGCCTCTCAACGGGAATTTATTCTCGGGCATGGTCTACTTTATGACCATGCAAAGGCTTGTGATTACTTTGCATCACAACCCGTGCTTCCTATATCCATAAGTGTACGTTTCAGTGCATCTATGTGAATAAATAAGAGAAATCTTATTTATCTTGGTGTTTGTTGTTTTGTCACATACAAAATCATTCCATCATCTGAAAATAATTTTCAAGATACATTTGACTTCTCAAACAATGTCTACAGCTCTTTAAATAGAAAACGGGTCATTGTTTGAGGGGGAGAGAATGTCAAATTTCTTTGTCATGATCAAATGAGCTGTCAAAAAGGGAAAAATATTTTTCAAACGATAACGTAATATCTCATGATAGAAAGTTAATTAAGTTTAACTCGATTGTGCTTTATGTGTTACTTGTTTTATGCCTTTAGGGTGTAGTTTTGCTAAATTATGTCTATAGGTATGAGAGTTTAAAACATTAAGGACCAAGTGTGCTATTTGTTTATCTTGAATATACCTTATAAAACCTAATTGGCAAGATTAATAAGTTGTGTGAAGATGAGGGGCCAAATGTGCCAAAGTTAAAAAAAATTGGTTTATAACAATACCACCCCTCACCCGTCCCCATCACTGTTCACAATCTACACATACCCAAACACACTCGAACACACACTCAAATGCTACCTTGTAATTTCTTATCAAGATCAAAACAGATAAGGTACTTCTTAATAATCGTTCCTACACTTCTATAAGATATATCCTATTCGCTCCAAATTGTACTTTCATTGGTCGATTTGATTCGATTAACCCTAACTTCCAAATTAGGGTTCATCAAAATCGACAAGCAGGATGAAAATCTCGATATTGAATGAGGCGTTTTTTGCTTTAGGATTGGAGTGTAGAGTAATATATTATCACAGTTTGTCATTAGATTTAATTTCAAATGTATACTTGATTGATTTTGTGCTCGAAAAATTAGGGTTGTGCTATATGTTGTATGTGTGTTAGGAAGTTATGTGTGGAATACCTCTTTAATATGTATGTAATGATTCATCTCATCTTGAGTGGTCAGTTCTTGTTTTCTTCTCGAGTGTCTAGTGTAAAATTGTTACTGTTAGAATTACTTACTCGGTATGGAGCGATGAGTCAAGGTCGATCGAAGAGTGTTCTCTTAAATGGATTCCGATATTACGAGTGTCTGAAACGTGAGGGCGAACGAGTGACTTTATATACGGATTATCCCGAAACGAGTGGTCTAATACGGTGAGGGCCGAATGAGGTGACTTTATATTACGACCTGATCGAGTGTTCTAAACGTGAGAGCCGAAATGAGCATTTTACAATATGATTTCCGAACGCGTGTCATATAACCTGGAGGCCGTACACGAGGACTAACATGAGGGATTGTCACGAACGGAGTGATTTTTACAATATTGAATCGTTACGACTGATATCATGTAAGTCCGAACGAAGTGAATCCTTGTAAGGAGCCCGAACGAAAGAAAGATAGTGAGGAGTTCGAAACGGTGTGACAGTTGTGTGGATTAAAGGACACGAAGAAGTATCTTATTAGTGACTAATTGTATGGACCGAACGAGTGATTGAAAACATGGACCGAACGAGTGACTGATGGTGAGGACCGAACGAGTGTATGATTATATGGACCGAACGAGTGTTGGATTATATGGACCGAACGAGCGATATTTAGTGGAAACCGATCAAGGTGTTTCTTTGAGGACCGAACGAGTGAAGATGTTATCAACACTTAACCAATTTTTTGACATAACACACTTAAGATCAGATTTTTTCTAACTAAGATTAAATTAAACAAATCTCTTAGTTTAAAATAGACATTAAAAGCTTGACAAAACCAAGGTTAACTGCATTCAACTTAGGTGTTAGGATAGGTGCCTTTGTCTCATACGCTATTCGTCTATCTAAGATGATTGATCTTCAAAAGTGCTAAAAGTCATAAAGGTTCTCATGAATGAATGATTGTGTCTCCTTATTTTCTACACTCACTCTTTCTTAAACAGACTCATGGAAATCTCAATAGCGGATCAGATCGCTTTGGATGATGCGTTAGTGGCTCCTGCCGACCGACTTAAGATTGGTAAATGTAATCTTCGCTTAAGCTCGGATGTCACATCAAAGGAAGCAACTCTTCAAGTAGCCTACGATGTGTTAAAACTCACTCCTTTCTACAAGGCATTTCAAGTTTCAGCTGATGTTCCAGAGATCTATATGCAAGAATTCTGGGCCACTGCTTATGTTCATAATCGATCTGTCAGATTCAAGATGAATAACAAAAAGCACATTCTCAATCTTGATCAATTCAGAGACATTCTTCAAATTTGCCCTAAAGTCGGTAATAAGAAGTTTGAAGAACCACCTCTTGAGAAGGAGATTCTCGCATTTCTAGCCAGTCTTGGTCACTCTGGAGAAATAAGGAAGATCACTGACGTCAATGTCAATAAACTGCATCAACCCTGGAGATCATTTGCTGCTATCATCAACAAATGTCTCAGTGGTAAACCATCCTATGACAGTCTTCGTCTTTCTCAAGCTCAAATCTTGTGGGGTATGTACAATAAGAAGAATGTTGATTATGCATATCTTCTGTGGGAGGACTTCATTTACCAGATTGAGAACAAAAATACGAAGAAGGGCAATGCGATGTACTATCCTCGTTTCACCAAGTTAGTCGTCAACTTTGTCATGGAAAAAAGATCCTTCAATTCCTAGAAGAAACAAGGTCAATTGGCACTATGCCCATAGATGACCCAAATTTTCACCTACAATCAATGTCATCTTAAGATGAAGCCACTCAGATTGTACTATCTTGCTAGTGGCATAACCAATGAACATCCGCAACTCTGAATCATACAAATGAGTATTATGCTAGGGCTTCAGGAACAATTCCTCTTAAGAACAAACGAAGGCAAGAAGAAAGTAAATACAGACATAATCACTCAACAGAAGCCTCCACTGACCCCAATGAAAAGAAGTCTGGAAAGAAGAAACAAAAGACTAAAGAGCAGAGAATATGCTCTTGAGGCAGATTTGCAGAAGGCTTGACAACTCAAAATAATCACAAAAAGAAGCCGTCCAAGAAACTCATAGCCTTCATGCTATTGGTATCTGGTGGCAGATGAAGGAACTGGTTTTACACCAGGGGATCCCGATGCACTTTATACTCAGAGGGATGATATCTCCGTTGGAAATCAAGGTGATATATGATCAAGATGATAGAGCAAGCTCAAGATGATGAAGATGCAGGTAAAGGGGGGTATGACGAAGGGGCGGCGGGTGTGAGGTGAGCGGTCTCATAGGATGATGAAGATGATGATGACCATGACGATGATGAGAAAGTTCAAGATGATGATGAACATGACGTTGATGAGACAGTTCAAGAAGATGATGATGAAGAGCTGACTGAATCAGATGATGATGGTGATGATTTTGTCCATCCAAAGCTCACAACTCATGATGATGATATAATACATGAAGAGGATACTGATGAAGATGATTCTCGTATTTCATCATCAGATGACGAAGATAGTGACAATGATGTTGAAGGAGCAAAGACAGATGAAGAGGCTACATATGAAGAGGATCAAGGAAATGAGGCAGACGAAGATACCAATACCGATCTTGATGGAAGAGAGAATGTAATGACAGATGTTATATTAACCCAGGTTCAAGCAACCCAGGAAACTGAAGACACTCATGTGACCCTAACTCCGGTTAATCCTGATGGTCAACAACAGGCGCTAAAGCTCAGTCTGATCATCGATTCGTCCCAACATGCGAATCCAAACCAAGATACAGGTGTTTGATGATATTTTTGGACAACATACTGAAGCCACCTCTCTCATTGATACTAACCTATAAACAGCCTTCATGGAGCCATCCTTCAACTGTACAAATCAACGCCCTCCAACCACCGAATCCTCACGTCATTCATCAAACACAACAACCAAACCAATTATGACACCGGCCACTTCTAACAAGCTCCTTGCTTACAAAAACTTCCTAACTTTGCCTCGTTTGTTTGGTCTTTGATTATAACTGGGAAAGCGTTCAGAAGACAACTCTCGAACTCAGACAAACAAATCAATATCTGAAGCCGCTCCTCTCCATATCCTGCACTGTTGACAATATCTAGCGATACAATGCATGGAATCAGTGGACGTGACAGTCTAATTGAAGTATGAACAGAATCGAGAAGAGTCTTCTACTGCAAACAAAATTCCTTGATTCAATTGAAGACTAATGAAGAAAAATCATCAAGGAACAAGTCCAAAAAGGAAGTCCACCAAAATTTATTCCAAAAATCGAGAAGTTAGTAACCGATCAACCGAGTCTGAGGGTTCTAGGTGCGATCAATCAAAGGAAGCCAACACATCGTCATGCTGTAGCTGCAAATCTTCAGAACTAGAGCTGAAAAAGATCTTAATTGACAAGATGGAAGCTAACAACTCTATCAACAGGTCAGAAATCAAAGACACTTCACAAGCATTAGTTGATGCTATGAAGCGACAAAATCTTTGTTAGATACATAGGGCGATACGTCTCAATTAAAAGACCTAGAGATGGTGAGATGATGATCATACCCTCCGCTGTAACAGACCGTGGGTCCCAAAAAAGAAGAAGTCAGGAAAAGAACCCGCTTCACCCAGTAGGCTCCAAGTAAACGAGCAACCAAGACAGCAGGAAAGACTACAGTACAGGATCAAGACTCACAATAAATCTGCTAGCCAATCTGCTTCTCGGTAGAGGAAGCTATGCAATCAAACAGAGTCTTTAAAGGACTGCAGACCAAGGAGTTTGAACGGGAGAGTCCTTGATGAACAAGCAGAAGAAGAGGTTTAAACATCTTCCTGACTGTTTTCAAACAACCTACAAGACTACTCTCCTGATCATGCAAGGAAAAATCTTTTCCTGCCATTCATGAATCGGTCCAACCTTGGCTTAGAGCAACTGGCATACAACAGGACCCTCGAGAGTCATTCGAAGAACAAACCCGACTCTACATTTGACTTCTCTTTAGAGTGTAGTCGAGTGCGACCGCTAAATGTTCAAACTCTACACCATGAATTGCTAGCAGGATCCAACATTTGAGCTGATGAAGGCACATGCAAGAGTTGACTGGAACTGGAATATTTTTTGTGAGGCGGGTGTCTACAAAGCCACAACCGAAAAATTGGACTGGATCAACCCTGAAGGTCGCCAATATCCTCATGATCTGCGACAGCCACTACTATTAGTTCCAAACTCTCAAGGTCATCGTGTTATAACCATTTCATGCACTTATCAATACACCTGTAATAACTAACGTGGTGGTGTGTCAAGCCGAAAGTACTCTACTTCATTACGAATGCACGGCCTGCAGATTAACATCATATCAAAATTGTGATAAAGACTTAGTGCCTAACTCAATGTGGAGTCAAACGATAGTCAAATACGACAAATTTGCCCTCTGGGGAATCTCGCATTGGGGCAAAAAGCGAAGACAGTTCTATGCATTTGCGACCTCCAAGGAATCAGCTCGTGACGTCTATTCAAAAAGACGGATTATTGCTGTCACTAAGGTTGAAATAGTCGAATGGCATGATGATAAAGCAGCTTGACATGAGATGTGAGGATAAGGTGGAGTGCGTGCGTTTGGGGGGATATAGAGTAATGGGGGGGGGGGGTGGGAGTGGGGGGAGAGGCGGGAGCGGGGGAGGAGGCATACGCGGAGGGGGGACAAGGAATGCGTTACTATGATATAACTATATAGTTAATATCACCTATCTCTCTAAGATGTAAGAATACAACCGAACTAATTAGCTGCTCTGGTCTCAAGAAAATGTCTATATCTCTCTAAGAGGTAACAGCGTAACGGAAGCTTGTTATATAGTATCTGTAGGAGGTGTTGGGGTTAGTAATATTTGTAAAATAGGAGTTGAATAAATGATATTATCGGGTGTAGGAATGGTGATCTGTATGGGGGGACATTATATTATCATTAGAAAATAGTAAAATGATGTCTATTCAGCATGTAAAGTATTGAGAGAATAGTATCATGTTCTTATAAGTAGCATGTAAGTTCATCAAAATATAATTATAAGTTAAATGTGGATTATTAGTTAGATGATTAAAGACAAGAAAGAACTGATTGAAGCGCATGAAGAACTACAAAAGTTCAGCGATGGTACTCCTAGATGACGTTCGGGGACTGCCTAAATATCGCCTCAAGGAATAAGAATGGAGTACTTGCCCACAGACTTTCTTGGCGAGCACACGTGAAAAAGCAAACGCAAGAGCTATGATCCAGGCGATTGAAAAGAGGCTAAAGACTAGGAGGATAATGAGGAGTTTGGAGAGATTTGTCGGTGGACGACCATACGGGGGTGACCTACGGCTTCTACAAAGGACCATATGATTTATCATATGTTGTTCTCCTCTTAAAAAGGTCAATCCTCGTAAATACACTTATCTTGTGAATATGTTCATTAATAGTGTAGACTTTTTGGTAAATTATAAGATGTGCTCGAGTACAAATTTTTCAAGAATTTCTCAGTAAATTCAAAATTTTCAAATAATTGTACTCGGCATCATCTTATAAACCCTCAAAGGTTGAGGGGGAGCAATAACATGTTCCAATCTGCTATCATATCTCATTTTGTCCCCGAACGGTTAATCAATTGATATCCAAAATATCAAGGGATTAACATTTTGGATAAGGGGAGAAAATGTGATTAACCTGGACTTAATAAATACTGACAGAAGTGATCAAATAAAATGGACTCAATGCACTCCATACCTAGCATGTACTACGATTACGATGCACATGTTAAGGGGGAGCTTTTAGTGATGATGAAAAACTCTCAAAGTGTAAATCTTTTGATATTTATATCAAACACTTTGATTGAAATTTTCAAATGTTTTTGGAAGGATCGTGATGAAATACCCAAAAGACCGACCATGTTCTTAAATTTATGAAGTTATAAGGGCGAGTTAGGTTTAGTATGATACAAAACCATGATCCAGCCAGAACCGGAGGGATCTACCCAGGGATATCCACTAGTTAGTATAGAAGTCCTTAGGTATGATTAAAAAAGGAGAAAATGTGAGAATAGGGAATAATGCCGACTGAGATGGAGCTAACACTGGAACAAACCCAACAAGGTGTTAGTTATGAAGTCTTGGTATGCATTGAAGGGGTTGAAGAATGAAAAAGAAATGTAAGGATAAAGGGTGAAAATAAAGAAGCCCTCCATAGAAACCGGGTCAATACATATGCTGTCAGAAACACTCAGGTGTAGTCTGACATTGAAGACAGTCATGGACCCAGTGACGCTATGCACAACCCCCTCCCATCAATCCAATCAGAAAGACTTTGTTTTCAAAACTCACAGGAGATACACTCGTTACTATTGACTATCTCACTCCGAGTTCGGTTGATATTTGAAAGTGCACTCAGCTCCATCCTGGGGGGGGGGGGGGGGGGGGGGGGGGGGGGCCGTCCGATCACAAAAACAAATGCACTATTGGCTCTAGACTCTCATCCAAAAGAGATCATCCATAAATCTCATTAGGACACTTGTAAATAATAACTTGCTAAGTCCACACAATGTGAATTACAAAGATACCTCTTAATAGGACCATGCGCATTATCCTAGTGATTTGCTAGAACATCAGAGTGAATTCATTCACAATTAAGAAGGAAATCCTGCTTGAGCAACATCAAACAACTCATGGGTAGGTACCTTGTCGATTTCTTTATGAATCAAAACTTGTGACAACTGGAAATAAAACGTGGTGCAATGGTTAAAGCGTTAGGGTGTTATGTGGGAGGTCTCGGGTTCGAGCCTTGCTCACCCTTGACTTCCCCTACACCCTAATGTTTTTATTTTTGAAAACTTTTTAAACTACTTTTTTAATAAACTGAAAATAAGCATTTTTAAAACTGCAAATTATTTTTGAAAAGCAATAATAAGCACATAAATGAGCAAATAAGCTGACAGAAAGGATTTTTTTAACACTAAATGAAAAAGGGCTAAACTATGGGCTTATTTTAACCAATAAGCACAATGTACAAGCAAATAAGCAAAGATGGTTAACTAGCCAGACCTAATAAGCTATGATAAGCAAAAGTAAACTAGGAAAATAAGCAGAAAGGCACTGAAGAGCTTTTTAAATCAAATAATCACAAGGATAACTTTTAAACTAATTTTAACTTTTTAAACTAAGAATTAAAGCTAATAAGCAATTTAAAATAACAAATAAGCTAGAAAAGATGATAAGCTAAACCTAATAAGCAACTAGGGACAAAAATAAGCAAAGATGACAAGTTGGAAAGCTTTTAAAAAGCAAATAAGCTTTTTGGCTAAAACTATTAGCCAAACAGCCATAGGGACATTTTCTAGCTTATTTTTATGCTAGTAAATGGATCCTTATGGCTTAGTAGCTTATACCCCTGAAAATATTATCCAATAATCATCAATTAAAAATGAGTTTGAAATTAAGATAAGCCATGAAAAAGCTTGATGAAAAAGCTAACTACACTCAGTAGCTGCTGAGTTTTTCAAGGACAAAAGGCTTTTTGCAGCCCTAAAAATAAGCTAGGAAAATAAGTTTTAAAAACAAAATAAGCACAAACAGAACAAGCTTGATGCCCAAAGAGCTTATGTTATCAATATTAGACCTAAAAACAAACTTAATCAACCTAAAAATTTCAATTGAAAACAGGTTTTTAAAATGTTAGAAACACGAAAAGTGTCGGTCACTTCCAAAGTTGTAACAAGTCTTAGCTCGTAGTTAGTATAAGGATTAGATTAGTAATCTAGTCTGGCCCAAGGCCCATGGGAGACCCAACTCATCCCATGGCCGGCCATTGTAGTATAAATAGACCCTCTCCTAGTCTTGGAGAGGGTTGGTTGTTCCATTTTTCCATTCACTTCATTTATACAATTCATCCATTTTCCATCATCTTTCTCTCTAACATCCCAACCCACATTTCACTATTGTTCTTGGTTGATCTTAAGATTACTAGTATTCTACAATTGGTATCAAGAGCCATGGAGTGGTGTGTTTAGTTTTTGTGTTTGATTTGTGTTCAAAACCTTTACAAAGAGCAAATTAGTGATTAAAATTTTTTTGGCTTAAAAACCTTAAAGTTTTCATTTTTATTGTTCCTATAGGGTTAGTAATACTAGTTGTACAAGATTTTTTGCTAAAAACCATTAAAAATCGTGTCTTTTTGAGTTTTGAAAATTTGGGTTTCGTACTAGTTAGAATCGAACTAGTAAATCGAACAAGAGAATCGAACTAGAGGACCGAACAAGAGAATCGAACGAGCAGCTGCATAGGTTGAACCGAACAAGCTTCATCAGTGTCAATCGAACGAGTGCCTTCTAGTTAGAATCGAACGAGTGATTTCTAGTTAGAATCGAACGAGTGTTCTCTAGTTTGAACCGAACGAGTGTTTTTCACTTGTTAGAACCGAACGAGAGGACCGAACTAGTGGACCGAACGAGAGGACCGAACTAGTGGACCGAACGAGAGGATCGAACTAGCGGACCGAACGAGAGGACCGAACCAGTGAAAAATAAATTCAGTTTAAACTTAACAAACTCAATTTTAAATTATACGGTTATTTCTTTGACTTGTAAAATCCCGTGAAACAAACACTTGTCTTCCCGGTTTTGTCAAGAATTGTAAAATCCCGTGTAGTTTTAATTCAAGACTCAACAATCACGTATCAAACACAATTTCTTTCTACCACCGATCGATCAATTTGTAATCTTTTGATATCACAATGACGTCTCTTGCTGATAAATCACTTCTCTCTGGAGGAGACAACAAACCACCGATGCTTGAAAAACA
>BQNB010080477.1:2048-29919 GCA_026074375.1 Tanacetum coccineum
CACTACCTTTACGAAACCAGATGCATCGTGTTCACCAACCATAATAGCCTACAACACATTCTCGATCAGAAGGAGCTTAACATGAGGCAGCACCATTGGCTAGAATTGCTAAGTGATTAGGATTGCGACATTCGTTATCATCCAGGGAAGGCAAATGTAGTGGCCGATGCGTTGAGCCGTAAGGAACTTATTGAGCCATTACGGGTTCGAGCCTTAGTTATGACAATTGGCTTGGATCTTCCCAAACGAACACTAGAAGCTCAGATCGAAGCCCAGAAACCAGAGAACCTTGCGAATGAAGACGTAGGAGGTATAATCCGAAGGGATATACCCAAGGAAAGATTGGAACTACGTGCCGATGGAACACTATGTTTACACGGCAGGAGTTGGTTACCTTGCTATGGAGACTTAAGATCCGTGATTATGCATGAATCCCACAAGTTAAAATATTCTATCCATCCCGGTTCCGAAAAGATATACCAAGATGTGAAGAAACTATACTGGTGGCCAAACATGAAGGCAGACATCACCACCTATGTTAGCAAGTGCCTGACATGTGCAAGGGTCAAGGCCGAACATCAAAGGCCACCAGGATTGCTAGTACAACCTGAGATACCCGAATGGAAGTTGGATAATATCACGATGGATTTTATCACCAAGCTTCCTAAGTCGTCGCAAGGTTTTGACACCATCTGGCTGATTATGGATCGACTTACCAAATCTGCTCATTTCTTGCCAATAAGGGAAAATGATCCATTAGACAAATTGGCAAGGTTGTACTTGAACAGGATAGTGGCAAGATACGGGATACCTGCCTCGATTATCTGTGATCGTGATGGGAGGTTCACATCAAATTTCTGGAGATCATTTCAGAAAGCTTTGGGTACAGATCTGAGTATGAGCACTGTGTATCATCTAGAAACTGACAGCCAAAGCAAGAGGACTATTCAAACTCTCGAGGATATGTTACGTGCTTGCGTGATCGATTTTGGAAAAGGCTGGGTTAAGCATTTGCCATTAGCCGAATTTTCATATAACAACAGTTATCACGCTAGCATAAAGGCCGCACCTTATGAGGCACTTTATGGCCGAAAATGTCGATCACCTGTGTGTTGGGCCGAAGTTGGAGAAGCTCAACTGACTGGTCCGGAAATGATCTAAGAAACAACGGAAAAGATCGTCCTGATCAAGCAGAGAATTCAAGCTGCTCAGGATCGACAAAAGAGCTACGCTGATTTGAAGCGAAAGCCAATGGAGTTTGAAGTTGGGGATAGGGTTATGCTCAAGGTCTCACCTTGGAAAGGGGTTGTACGATTCGGTAAGCGGGGTAAGTTGAACCCGAGATATGTCAGACCTTTCAAGGTGTTAGCCAAGGTTGGGAAGGTTGCCTACAGGCTGGAACTTCCTCAAGAGTTGAGCAGGGTTCACCATACTTTCCATGTGTCTAATCTAAAGAAATGTTACGCTGATGAACCATTAGCCATGCCGTTGGAAGGAATTCACGTTGATGATAAGCTCCAGTTTGTGGAAGAGCCCGTTGAAATCATGGAACGGGAGATCAAACGATTAAAGCGAAGCCGGATACCATTGGTTAAGGTTCGCTAGAACTCTAGGAGAGGTCCTGAGTTCACCTGGGAACGTGAAGATTCGTTCAAACAAAAATACCCACAGCTTTTCACAAACCGGGCTTCGTCATCCACTACAAGGTCTTAAGCTTTGAGGACAAAGCTCTTTTAACGGGTGGAGACTGTAACATTTCTCAATTTTAGGTCATTTTACGACTCCTATTATTTGTCACTATTTATTTTGGTCCGATACGCGTTTACTTTTAATTTAACTTTTAAGCTAAATCGCGTAGACTAGAAATAATCATTTAACGTAAACGGTCACCAAATAAATTAAGGTTTACATCAATCAAGTGTTGTATAATTATTAAGAAGATAATTATTAAACTTGCGGATTTTATTTTTATTGGTCACATAGAAGACTTACGTTTCGCAATAAAATACGTTTAGACACACCTCAGAAATACCTAGACTTACCTAGACTCAAACCAATACCCACTTTTAATCCTTAAACACAAAATTTATAAAATTCTTGTGTTAATAAACCCACTAGAGCAAATTGGGATAAGATAATCCATAAACAATTGTTCCATGTGCTTATATCAAACTAGGAAAATTCTCTATTGATCATAAGTACTTGTACAGTATATGCTTAATTAAAAGCATGTATATGGTTCTAACTAACATATTACACAATGGTTAATAACCATTTTGATCTCTTTTGTCCTCCTTGAATGCCGCGGCTAAGCAAAGCACCCACACAAAACCATAAGATTTCCAAATCCTAGTAAATCTTGTACAAATATATGGTTATTAAAAGATGTACTTAGGTGGTTTAGCAAAATACAATGTGAGGCAAACTAAAACCCTCAAAACCACTAATAAGGGCAAGAATTTGACTTAGGATGGAACTAGGAAAACTAACTAGCTATCAAGCCTATATATACTCACTCATATTATCCCTTAAACATTTCTTAAACATTTCCTAAACTCACAAACACTCTCAAGCCAAAACCACATTGTTTTCTCTCATTGTATTCGGGTTATATAATAACCGAACTCAAACACGACACCACATTTTACAAAGCAAGGATTCTAAGGCATTGAGTTAAGCTAGGGAGGAAAATACAATCGTACTTATACGATTTAGGGTAATACGATTCGGGTTTACTACACAATACATAATCAAGACACTAGGACCCTTGTAAGTCTCGAACTAAGCTTTACATGTCATATTCTATTTGTTTTTATTCATGTCTAGTTGTAAGGGTCACGTTAAAATGTGTGTAACAAGTTAACATGAGCATGAACGTGCATGGTTCAACCCATGCATGGTTCACGCACATATATTACATGTATATGATCTTGTGTGGTGCCAATGTGTATAAAACATGGTTAATTGTCGAGTTAAGGCCTAAGCTTTACGTTTAAAATACAAGAATGGTAACTTATATGAAAACCACCCTATATATTCAAAATATATAAAACCTATGCGTAAACTTTCCATAGAAACGTAATGTCTTGACTTGGGAACGAATGCACAAGCTAATAAGACGAATGCATGTAGTAAAACACGAGTAATAATTGCTTATCGAGTGCTTATCGAAAGGTTTCAAACCCTAGAAACTAACTAGTGAGCTTAATGGGCCACAATTAGTTTCGTTAAATCCCAACAGGCCCAACAGGCCATGTTTATGAGGCTACGGCTTATCAATAAGCTCCACGAGCTTATTAAGAAGCCTAAAGTGCTTATTGAACTCACATGGACCTTAGTATACCTTAGAAAATCTAGCCGAACCCTTATTGGGCTAGACGGCCCATGCCGTATCCAAACAGCGAGCCATAAGCCAGCAATAAGCTTAACAACTTTATTTTTGAGCTTATAATACGTTTAATAATTCCTTTATTGGACTTAGAAAATGCTAATGGACATAAAATGGACTAGTTGGATCATGTATAAACCTTATCGAGTTCTTATTGGACTCAAAAGCCCATTAACGAGCTTAATGGCTTATAGAATAATCCGAATAATAAAACAGACCCAATAGTGCTTATTAAGTCTAGAAAAATCCATTGGATTGCCTTATCAAACCTTAATGGACTTTTGAAACAATTTAGGTTAGAGTTATTGGGCTAACGAGCCTAATAAGCTCAAATAAGCTCACCCGAGCTTATTATTAAGCCAAACAGTTTCAATAAGCTTAAATAAGCTTAATAACGGCTTATGTACATTTGAAATCTAAATTGGACCATTATTTTGCTTAATGGGCTTTAACGAACCCAACAAGGCCTAATAAGCCTAAATAAGCTCATCGAGCTGTTAATAAAGCTTGCAATAGCTTTATGCATATTGGAGATAATAAAACTTATTGCCACTAGTTAGAACTTAAACGGGCTTAAAATGTGATTTTTATAAGTTTAGAGACTAAAAGTGTCAAAGTGCAAACTAGAGGGTGTAAACTATAAATATTGATTTTTATGAGTCCAATGACTGTTTTTGACATATTTCAAACATAAGGTGTTGTTTTGGAATAACTTATATTAAAAGTATAACTTTTGTAAAGTTAAAGGACTAAAAGTGACAACTTGGAAAGTTAGGGGTTAAAAAGTGTAATTTAACCAAACTTAAATAAAAGGACTAATGTTGTCAAACTTAGAAACTTAAAAGTGTGTTATAAAACTTAAATGATTTTATAAATACTTGAAGTGTCGGACTAGACTTAATGTAATAAAAGTATTATTGTATTTAAAGTCAAGGTTTATCTGTATAAACTATCATGTTAATAAATGTATATTTATTAACGATATCTATCCTTAGTCGTATACCTTCCCAAGAGCCAACAAGTAAAGACAATTACAATAAACATGTGCACCACCACACAAGTGATAACAGTATATATATAAACTAGCAATTTATTGTAGTTTATGCATTAAGTCGTTAGCCTAAACTTGTAGACTAAGACTGGCCGTATTTACTTAGGTATTTGACGGTGTGATTCATTTGCCATACTTGGATATATTTATCATTCACAGAGGACTACCTACTCAGGTGAGTTCATAGCCCCATGTTTTACAATTATTTAAATGATTTACATCTCTGGGGTGAGAACATGCTTTGTTTTACAAATTGGACGCAAGTGTACATTTTATACAATGATTACGTGTTTGCCTAAGTAACGATAACCCACTGAGCCCTTATCATGAACCGTCAATTACTAGATTGTGAGCGCGAATGTTATAAATAGATCTATTTGGGATTGACATCCCCGTTTGGGTGAGTAGCACTCACTGTTCCAGGTTGCCGGACAACAAACATATACCATGTCGGATTTGGGATGTTGCGGGTTAGAACATCATTTACGGGCATTATTGGTAATTTATTATATTCATACATGTCGAGCTTCAGTGTCATGAGCTTAGGAAAACATAATTACTATCCCATAGAATGGGGAGATGATGGAGATGATGATGACAGCGATTCATCCGGGGATGACGCCGATGATGAGGATGAGGATGAAGAGGATGAAGATGAGGAGGATGAGGAGGAGGAGGAGGAGTACTTAACTCTGGCCGACTCAGCTGTTGTTGTACCTACTGTTGAGCTTGTTTCCCCACTTGAGGGAACAAAGCCTGTTATACCACCACCCTCCACTGACATTACTACCACTGGAGCTAGGATTACTGTCTGGCTTCAGGCTTCCATATCCCTTCCACCAGAGGCAGAGGTCGAGAGACTTCTAGCCATGCCTAATCCACCACCATCAACACCTATCTCACTATCACCACCTTCTGCAGGGGAGCGCCTTGTTGGGTGCACGACCCCATCTGCACATTCATCACCACCACATGTTCCATCACCATTACTACCATCATTTGGGTGTCCAACCCAAATCTAGACACTCAGGATAGCCTCCATTCAGGCCCTTGTTGATGCGGTTATTGCCGCATTACCATCACCTCCACTACCACCACTACCACCATATCTATACATACCACCACCTGTTGACCGTAGGGACGATATTCTCGAGTCAAAGCAGCCACCTCACAAGAGGTCGTGTTTGTTTGCTCAAGGCCCTAGGTATGAGGTTGGGGAGAGTTCTATTGCTAGACCTACCGAAGGTCGAGGGGTAGACTATGGGTTTGTTAGCACCTTAGATGCTAAAGAGAGACGACGAGGGATTAGAGAGGTTGGGTATGGTATTAGGGATACTTGGGTGGATCCGGCAGAGGCAATTCCTAAGATAGCTCTTTGATGTGGGAAGAAGGTAATACTAGGGTTACCAGAGCTTTTTTTTTTTTTTTCTTTTTTTTTTATTTTCTTTTCTGGAGTCCATAAGCATGATAGCTGGATTATATGCTCTATTGGAGGATGCTCAGGATAGTAAGACTCGCATATCACAGTGAGTAACTATAGACTCGTAGCGGGTTGACTTGCTTATGGAGGATAGGATAGCTCATCAAGAGACCATACTGATTATGAAGGAGGAGGCCTATGCTTCCCAAGAGGCTTGGGCTTATGCGATAGGACTGAGTCAGGCGATCCATTAAGAGCTTTAGACCCACCGTGAGCAAGTGTATGCACACGAGTCTCAGCTCCATGCACATTAGACACAGCTACAGCTGCAGGGTACTCTTATTCAGACATAGCACCAGGTACATGAGACTCGCTTCCAGATGCAGCAGGCTGAGATGGCAGAGCTTCGAGAGACTGACCATAGGAGTCAGGCACAGATAGTAGAGACTCTCTATGTGATGTGAGACATGAGCCGAGAGATGGGTGACATGCAAGCCGAGTTTTTATCACTATGAGAGTAGCAGAGGAGAGCTAGACAACTAGGACCAGATGTTTGAGCTCCAGATCACCAAGATGCTTCTAGAGATGCTGGTAGTTACATCTAGTAGTTTATGTGATTTTACTTTGCAAGAAGTGTTCAGCATGTTAGTATGAGGGGTTGTCCGCTAGGGCCCAAATTTTAGGGGGGGCCCCTTAGATCTTTTGTAATGTATTTGTGTACCAAAAAATATATAAAAAGCCTTATTTCATGTAAAATTTTCCAAGCTATGAATGAAATAGATGTGTTATGTTGTACTATATGCCTCTCTTATGTTGTTGTCTCATCTGTAAATTATTGTATATCTCGTCATGATTATGACCTCATGTTTTGTCTCTTGTGATTTAGACGAATCATGGAACCTGTGACAAGACGAGGACCGAATACCTCACCTAACAACACCAACCCAAACAACATGACTCTGAAATCTATTCAAGCTATGATTGATCAAGCTCTTTTGCGAAACTCCACCAATGGAGATGGAAGCCACAGTTCACACGGGGATAACCGAAGGAATGTGCAAACTGCTCATCCTTGCTTCTACGCTGACTTCATGAAATGTCAACCTTTGAACTTCAAAGGGACTGAAGGCGTAGTCGGTTTAACCCAGTGGATCGTTAAGATGGAATCAGTTTTCCATATCAGTGGTTGTGCTATTGAAAATCTGGTAAAGTTTGCCACCTGCACTTTGTTAGGGGCTGCTTTGACTTGGGGGAATGGTCAGATAAGAACCTTAGGTCCTGAAGCATATTCAATGACTTGGGAAGTACTCAAGAAGAAAATGGCAGAAAAGTATTATCCGCAGGGTGAAATCAAGAAACTAGACATCGAGTTATGGAACCTAAAGGTCAAAGGGAACGATGTTCCAACATACACTGAACGATTCCAAGAGCTAACCCTCATATGTAACAAGTTTGTTGCTAATGAAACTGAGAAGGTTGACAAGTACATCAGTGGACTTCCTAATAACATTTATGGAAATGTCAAGTCTGCCAGACCCAAGACATTGGATGAAACTATTTAGTTGGCCAACGTCTTGATCGATCAGAAACTCTGCACCTATGCAGAAAGATAGTCTGACAACAAAAGGAAGGCTGATGATTCATCCAAAAACAACCATGGTCACCAACAACAACCCTTCAAGAGGCAGAATGTCGCCAAGGTCTACAATATGGGGACAGGTGAAAGAAGGTCGTATGGGGGATTTCTTTGCCATGTGCTCCAGTGCCATCTTTTTCCAATAAATGCCCGATGATACTTCAGAAGTGCCACAAGTGCAACAAGGTAGGGCACTTTACCCGTGACTACAGTAGTTCTGGCAACACAAATATTGCTAATACTTAGAAGGGCAATGGGACAAATCCCGAAGGAAATGGTTGTTTTGAATGCGGAGCTCCAAGACATTTCAAGAAAGATTGTCCCAAGTTGAAGAATAAGGATGGGGGAAATGGGAGTGCACAAGGCTGGGTGTATGCAGTTGGGAATGCGGAAAAGAAAGGAAATGCATCGAGGGACCCGGACTCCAATGTCGTCACGGGTACGTTCCTCTTAAACAACCGCTATGCATCTATCTTATTCGACACTGGTGCCGATAGAAGCTTTATATCTACTGCATTTAGTTCCCTGATTAACATCGCCCCAACTCCATTAGAAAAGAGTTATGATGTCGAATTAGCTGATGGGAAAATAGTCGGGGTAGACATTATAATGCGAGGTTGTACTTTAAATTTCTTAAACCATCATGCCCATAGAACTGGGTAGTTTTGACGTTATTATCGGCATGGATTGGTTAAGAAGGTGTCACGCCGTGATCGTGTGTGATGAGAAACTTGTTCGAGTTCCCTATGGGAATGAAACCTTGATTTTTCATGGTAACGAAAGTAACGACGGGAGAGAATCTCGGTTGACCATTATCTCATGTTCAAAGGCTCAAGAGTACATGGCGAAAGGATGTCAGATCTTTTTGGCACAAATATCTGCCAAGAAGGAGGAGGATAAGTCAGAAGGAACAAAACTTAAGGATGTACCAATCGTTCGAGATTTTTCAGAAGTGTTTCCTGAGGACTTGCCAGGTCTTCCTCCAGCTCGACCGGTGGAATTCCAGATCGACTTGATTCTAGGAGCTGCATCCGTAGCTCGAGCACCGTATTGAATTGATTGGCACCGTCCGAAATGAAGGAATTGTAGATCACGCTACATGAACCTTTTCGACAAGGTTCATATAGACTAGTTCTCACATTAGGTGCCGTCTTGTTTGTCAAAAAGAAGGTGGGTCATTCCAGGATGTGGCATTGACTTCGTGAGTAAATAAGCTAACAGTGAAAAATCGTTATCCACTCCCGAGGATCGAGATTTATTTGATCAACTCCAAGGATCCAGCATTTACTTCAAGATAGACTTGAGATCGGTTATCACCAGCTTAGAGTACGAGAGCAAGACATTCAAAGACGCATTCCAAACTCGCATGGTCATTACGAAGTTTCAAGTTATGCCATTGGGTAACAACCGTAACCTGCGGTATTCATGGACCTCATGAAACCGCGTGTGCAAAGCCCTATTGAGATATGTTCGTAATGTTCTCATTGTATGATATACTAATTTATTCAAAGGAAAGACAGAGTCACGAAGAAATCTTAGGAAAAATTTTGGAATTGCTTAAGAAGGGAGAAAGTTGTATGCCAAGTTTTCCATGTGTGAATTTTGGGATTTCAAAAGGTACATATTTCTCGGTACGTCATTGACAGCAAGGTATTCATGTGGATCTAGCCAAGATAGAATCTATCAAAGATTGGGCATCTCCTAAGACACCGACGGAGATCAGAAGGGAAATAAATTTGACTGGGGTGAAAAGGAGGAAAACGCTTTTCATTTAATAAAGCAGAAGTTGTGCAGTCCGCCAATTCTGGCTTTACATGAAGGAAGCGAAGACTTTGTGGTCTATTGTGATGCTTCACACAAGGGTTTAGGAGCTATATTGATGCAGAGCGAGAAGGTAATTGCCTATGCTTCTCGACAACTAAAAATTCATGAGAAGAACTACACCACTCATGATTTAGAACTTGGATCGGTGGTGTTTGCTCTAAAGATATGGAGACATTATCTATATGGAACCAAATGCACCGTGTTCATCGACCATAAAAGCCTACAACACATTCTTGACCAAAAGGAGCTTAACATGAGGCAGCGTCGTTGGCTAGATTATGCACGAATCCCACAAGTCAAAATATTCTATCCATCCCGGTTCTAAAAAGATGTACCAAGATGTGAAGAAACTATACTGGTGGCCAAACATTAAGGCAGACATCGCCACCTATGTTAGCAAATGCCTGACATGTGCAAGGGTCAAGGCCGAACATCAAAGGCCATCGAGATTGCTAGTACAACCTGAGATACCCGAATAGAAGTGGGATAATATCACAATGGATTTTATCACTAAGCTTCCTAAGTTGTCACAAGGTTTTGACACTATCTGGGTAATTGTGGATCGACTTACCAAATCTGCTCATTTCTTGCCAATAAGGGAAAATGATCCATTAGACAAATTGGCAAGGTTGTACTTGAACAGGATAGTGGCAAGACACGGGATACCTGCCTCGATTATCTGTGATCGTGATGGAAGATTTACTTCAAATTTCTGGAGATCATTTCAGAAAGCTTTGGGTACAGATATTAGTATGAGCACTGCGTATCATCCAGAAACTGATGGCCAGAGCGAGAGAACCATTCAAACTCTCGAGGACATGCTACGTGCTTGCGTGATCGATTTTGGCAAAGGCTGGGTTAAACATTTGCCATTGGCTGAGTTTTCATACAACAACAGTTATCACGCTAGCATAAAGGCCGCCCCTTATGAGGCACTGTATGGTCGAAAATGTCGATCACCGGTGTGCTGGGCCGAGGTTGGGGAAGCCCAACTGACTGGTCCGGAATTAATCCAAGAAACAACGGAAAAGATCGTCCTGATCAAGCAAAGGATGCAAGCTGCTCAGGATCGACAAAAGAGCTATGCCGATCGGAAGCGAAAGCCGATGGAGTTCGAGGTTGGGGACAGAGTTATGCTCAAGGTCTCACCTTGGAAAGGGGTCGTACGGTTCGGTAAGCGGGGCAAGCTGAACCCGAGATATGTTGGACCTTTCAGGGTGTTAGCCAAAGTTGGGAAAGTTGCCTACAGGCTGGAACTTCCTCAAGAGTTGAGCAGAGTTCACCATACTTTCCATGTGTCTAATCTGAAGAAATGTTACGCTGACGAACCTTTAGTCATGCCGTTAGAAGGAATTCATGTTGACGATAAGCTCCAGTTTGTGGAAGAGCCCGTTGAAATCATGGAACGAAACGAAGCCGGATACCATTGGTTATGGTCACTGGAACTCTAGGCGGGGCCCTGAGTTCACCTGGGAACGTGAAGATTCGTTCAAAAAGAAATACCCACATCTCTTCACAAACCGGGCATCGTCATCCACTACAAGGTCTTAAGCTTTGAGGACAAAGCTCTTTAACTATGGAACTGTACATTTCTCATTTTCATTTCAGTGTAATGACCTCTATATAGACCACAATTTATTTTAGTCGATACGCGGTTTACTTTTAATTTTGACCTTTTAAGCTAAATCGTGAGATTAGAAATAATCAATTAATGTAACGTTCGTCAAATAAATTAAAGGTTTACATCACCAAGTAATATATAAGTAATAAGAAGATAATTACGTTAACTTTGCGTATTTTATTTTATTGGTCACGATAATAGTTACTTTTCACAATAAAATACATTATGACATACCCCGAAATACTTTAGAGACTTACCTAGACTCAAACAAATACCCACTTTTAAAACCTTAACACTAATTTAAATCAATTCTAGTTTAATACCCCACCAAGCCTAATTTTTTTGACAAGAATAAATAGAAAATCCATAAATCTTACATCTAAGTATAATGTAACATCTTGTTTAATTAAGATTTGTACAACATTTCCTCTATTTACTAATACACATGGTTAAAGCTCACTTTGGATCCTTCCGTCCCATGAAAACCCATGGCATAAACATATGTACACACAAATCACCTAGAAATCTTCCATGATATTGCTAAGTACATGTAACAAACTCCCATTAATTAATGTTAGTCCTAAAATGTCCCCCACTAATCTATTACACAATGGTTAATAACCATTTGGCTTCTCTTTTCCTTTGTATAACCGGCTAAACACAAGACACACACACAAATCACAAGATTTCAAGTATCTAAGCATATCTTGTACATATATCTTGTAATATAAAATAGTAACTGTGGTTTTAACAAAACTATGTGTGGATTTAACCAAACACAGAAAACAAAAACAAAAAAAAACCACTAGTAGATAGGGCACGGTTTGGTTTGTTCATGTGACTAGGAATTGTAACTAGCTCATTTCCTATAAATACTCACTCACACATACACTTGAACACTTCTAAAACCCTCAAACTCTCCCTCAAAGCAAAAACCATTCTCATTAATCCCTCTTACATTCGGCTACCTTATAACCGAACCCATGTACGCCCCACATTCTTTCTAAGGACACAAGGTGCTCTTAGGTTAGCATACAAGAGAGTTAAGAAGTGTACACGAGCCAAGGGTTGGCATACATTGGGTAAATTCTATCGGGTATACGTTGGGTTAGCACTCTACACGTCCAAAGCTCGTCAACTCATACACTAGGACTCTTGTAAGTCACGTTTGAACCTATACAACTCGTATGATACTTGTTTCCTTTGTCAACTAATATACATGTCACGTTTATATATGTATGAGATGCTAGCGTAAGTTCACGCATGTAAAATACAAGAATGTACGTGTTATACACAAAGCTAATTGCGTATAACCCCTTGTGTGGTGTTAAAACGTAAGGAAAACATATAACGTGACTTTTTAACAAGCAAGACTTTGAAAACCATTCGTTTTTAAGAAAACCACACGTAAACTCTTAAGGAAAACACGACACTATAACTTGGGAACGAATACCCTATTTAAATGAACGTTTGCATGCAAGATACGACGTAAATATAAGTTAAACACATGAACTTTAGATTTTAGAACATGTTTTCGATCATTATGCTGAAAAAGAGAAACAATGGGCCATGATGGGCTTGTGAAACCTACAAGTGCTCACGGTTTAGGCCCAATAGCCCATGTCCAAACCCAACGAGCCCAACCGTAGAGCCACGGCTTAAAAATAAGCTCATACAAGCTTATTGGTTTACCTAAAAACCTAGTGGACTTAAATATGAAATGCGAGCACTAGTTAAACTTTTATTGGGCCTCTTGTAGCCAAATGGCCACGTCCAAAGCCCAACCGACTTAATAAGCCCACCCCGTGAAACCACAACTTATTTATAAGCTCTATGAGCTTAAAAAGAGTCCAACTGATTTAGTTGGAACACATATGGACCTTAGCATACTTTAGAAGATCTAGCCAAGCCTATATTGGGCTTGACGGCCCAATGTGGCGACCAACAAAAGCCCATAAGCTACAAATAAGCTAGGACAGCTTATTTGTGGGCTTAATCGATTACTAGACTTACATGGAGAATAAGAAGACCATTGGACCTTAAGGAAACAATCCCAAAGGCTTAAAATGATTAACGGGTTCATAATAGGCCTAAAAGCCCATTATCCCGAGAGCTTATGGCTTATTGAATAAGCCCCATGGATAAGACAACTTAGTCAGGCCTTAATAAGCTTATTAAGTTAGGAAAATAAGTTGGAATCACTAAGGAGACCTTAATGGGCCTTTTGTTTCACATTCGGATAAGGTTATTGGGCCAACGAGCCCAATAAGCTCACTCGAGCTTATTAATAATAAGCTCTCCTGAGCTTATTTTCAGCTTAACCAACTTAAACAAGCTTAATGAAGACAATTGTGCCTTTTTAAAACTAAACCGGACCTTTAAAACACTTATTGGACCTTAACGGGCTAAATAAGGCCCATTATGTCAAAATAAGCTCGTTGAGCTTATTTATAAGCTAGGGCAGCTTATATGACTTATTTGGACTTAATGAAACATAATGTCACTTGTTAGGACTTAATTGGAGTTAAAATGTGATTTTTACTAATTGAGGGACTAAGAGTGTCAATTTATAAACTAAGGGGTCAAAACTGTCATTTACTAAATTTAACAAGTCCAGGGACTATTTCTGTCAATTCTGAAAACTTAGGGTTTTTTCAAACCTATAAGGACCTAAAGTGTAACTTTGTAAAGTTAAAGGACTAAAAGTGCAATTAATGAAACTTATGGGTTTACAATGTAAATATGGTACAATTCATAACCCTAGGGTCTGTTTAGCAATTATAAGAAACTTGAGGGTATTTGGTAATCGAAAGTGAACTTTATAAACACCTAACGATTCGAACGAATTATAATATATTCGGAGATCATTCGGTTTTGAACATCGGCTTAATAAATACAAATATTTATTAACAACACCTATACGTTTTCCAAGGGTCATCGTAAATATAAATACAATAATCATGTGCACCACCACACAAGTGATAACAATATATATAAACTTATAATCGAATCTAGTTTATACACCGAGTCGTTAGCCTAAAAATGTAGACTAAGACTGGCCGTATTTACTTAGTTATTTGACGGTGTGATTCATACTTGGATATTTATTATCATTTTCAGAGGACTATTCACTCAGGTGAGTTCATAGCCCCATGTTTTACTGTTATTTAAATGATTTACATCCTTGGGGTGAGAACATGCTTTGTTTTACAAATTGGACGCAAGTGTACATTTTATACTATGATTGCGTGTTTGCCTAAGTAACTATAACCAATTATGTTCATCATCATGAACTGTTAATTGCATAGATGTAATTGGGAATTGCATTATGTAGGCGCGAATGTTATGAATAGATCTATTAGGGATTGATAATCCCCGTTCGGGTGACTAGCTATCACCGGGAACGAACGCATACCATGTCGAATTTAGGATGTTGCAGGGTTAGCACATCATATAGGTCACACTTTTGAGAGTCGGTATCTAAAGATTTGGGGCGTATACAATATTTGGGAACATTTGTTATAAACCAAAATCTTTACTTATATTGTCGAACAATTTGAAGCCATGAGCTTATGTAATGAACAAGTATTTTGTTAATCCAATGTATCTTTTTAAAACGACAAACATACAAAACGATTTAGTGGTCTTCTCGATCATCTTGTTGCTATTGATCTATGAAGTAACACCCTCGAATATTCAACATTCCGCTGCCACCCAGATTTGAGGGTGTTACAGACTATACTAGTAGAGACCTCTGATGCATTGGTTGTTCAGGACAATGCTTTAATTGTCCAAGATAGACTAGGATATGAGCTGGAGTTAAATAGCTCAAAAAAACCAACTGAGTTTGCTCTAATGGCTACACTGCAACATCCTTAGGGTCTTGACACAGAGTAACAATCTTGTTCTAAAAACTATGTAAGAACATATGTAAAACTTCAAAAATAGTTTGATAAACAGAGACAAACTCTTAGTAAGGCTAATCTAGAAATTGTAGCTTATCAGTTAGCCTAGAACTTAGAGGCGCAATTTGTATTCATCAGAAAATGAAGTTGTCTAAGAATAAAAGAATTTTAGTCTAGAATTTGAAGTAAAAGACAAAATAATGCATCACAAGACTTAAAATCCATTAGATGAAACTTTAAGAGAAAAAGATGATTTAAAATCTAAACTAGAACAGTTTGAAACATCTTCTAAAAACTTAAATAAACTGATTAATAGTCAATTAAGTTCTAAAGATAAAACTGGTCTAGGATATGGAGATCAATTGAATGAAAATGATTCAAGTGGTAGTGAATTGTTTAATAGTGTATTTGATAGTCGTTCAAGTGATGGAGATGACAATCAAACAAATGATAGGTTCAAAAAGGATAATGGATATCATGTTATTCCTCCTCCTTTATCTGGGAACTACATGTCTCCACTAGCTGATCTATCTTTTGAAGGATTGATTGATTCTGTTTATAGACCCACAGCAAATAAGACTAGTGCTATTGTGTCTCAAGTTAAAGCAAGTATCACTCCACCTAGAAATTCTAGTGTAGAAATGCCTAGAGTTGAATTTGTTAGGCCTAGTGGAGTTATCATTAAAGATTGGGTCAGTGATGATGAGGACATTTTTCAATCTAATGATTTGCAAGCAACAGACAAACCTAGTCTTAAAAGGATTGAGTTTACTAATGCTAGGAATGAATCTGTTAAACCTAAATAAGCTAAAAAACCTAGGATACTACTCAAAATTCTAAGGTAGATAGAAGAGATTGGAATGGGAAAATGGTTCAAAAACTGGGGTTAGGATTTGGGTCTACAATGAAAGCTTGTTTTGTTTGTGGCAGTTACAACCATCTAATAAAAGAATGTGATTTTCATGAAAAGAAAATGGCTAAAAAGTCTGTTTTGAAAAATATGGGAAAGAATAGTGGTTAAAGGGAAATTAGACCAGTTTAGAATAGTGTTCAGAGAATAAATCATTAAAATAAATTTGTTCCATCTGCAGTCTTAACAAGGTCTGGAAGAGTACCAGTTAGTGCTACCAAGCAAAGCTCTCTAAAAGCAACAGCATCAACTAGTACATTCAGACCAGTTAATACTGCTACCCATACAAATAGAGTGAATGTTTCAAAATTAAGAGCATATGCTTTTCATAGGTCTCATTCACCTATTAGAAGGCCTTTTTATAAATCAACAGCACCAAATACCAGGATTTCAAATAAAAAAGTTAATACTGTCAGAGTAAATAGTGTTAATATTGTTGGGCAAACAGTAGTTAGTAATGTTAAGAAAACTGGGTTCACTGCTGTTAAGGCCTCAGCAGGTTATGTTTGGAGACCTAAAATGACTGATTTAAACAATGTCTCCAAAGACAATAGTTGATCATGGGTCTCAAAAAGAGTAAATTATATAGATCCATAAGGCAGACTCAAGTCAGTAGTGGCTTAGGTCCCCAAGAGACACTGACTCTCTTACTTTTGTGTAGGGAAATCCACAACAAGCTTTGAAGAACAAAGGAATATTTGATAGTGACGTGCCATGGCAATAACAGGGAACAAAGACTTTTTCCTTACTGACTATCAGAACTTGATGGAGGATTATAGATTCCTTTGGTGGAAGTACTAGAGGTGGTAAGATAATAGGAAAAGGAAAGATAAGAACTGATAAGTTAGACTTTGAAGATGTGTTTTTTGTAGAAGAACTAAAGTTTAATCTTTTCTCTGTCTCATAAATGTGTGACAAGAAAAATAGTGTTTTTTCACTAAAAACTAAATGTTCTTGGTTTTTTGTCCTCCAAAGCCCCTGATTTTAAGCTACTTGATGAAGGTCAAGTACTGCTTAGAGTTCCCAAGCAAAGCAATATGTACAACTTTGATTTAAAGAATGTTGTTGCATCTGGAGGTTTAACTTGTTTGTTTGAAAAAGACACAATTGATGAGTCTAAATTATGGCATAGGAGGCTGGGTCATGTGAATTTTAAAAATAACAAATTTGAATAGAACTTGAGAAGGGAACCCTTGTAAGAGTCTTCCATCAAAGATTTTTACAATGACCATAACTTGTTGTTGCTTGTCTAAAGTGGAAAGCAACACAAAGCCTCCTGTAAGGCCAAACTTGTAAGCTCTATCAGCCAACCCATACAATATTTTTTCATATGGACTTATTTGGTCCAATGTCCTTTTAGTAAGTATCCAACTCATAAACATATTGCCCTTTGTATGACTGATGATATAGCAGTTTATTGAATTTCTTCATAGCCTATAAGATGAGACAATTGGATTCTTAAGAGATTTATAACAAAAATAGAAAACCAATTAAACCATAAGGTTAAAGTAATCAGTGTGATAATGGGACAGAATTCAAAAACATAGAAATGAATGAATTCTTGTATATTAAAAGGGCTAAAAAAGGGATTTATGTTGCCAATAACTCCGCAATAAAAGGATGTATACTAAGCGAGAGAAAACAGGACACTGATTGAGAGCAGCTGAGTACTGATGCCTAGCAGACTCCCTATCTACCTACTTGTATTTAGGCTGAAGCATTAATACTGCTTTTATGTTCTGATAGGGTTTTAGCTTGACCAAGCCCTCAAAACAAACACCTATGAACTTATAATTGGCAGACCACTAATCATAAGTTTCATGAGACCTTTGGATGTCCTGTTACTATTCTAAATACCCTAGACTCTTTAGGCAAATTTGATGGGAAGGATGAAGAAGGGTTTTTAGTAGGGTACTCTATAAATAGCAAAGCTTTCAGGGTATTTAATTCTCAAACCAGAAAAATTTTAAGAGAAATCCGCATGTAAACATTCTCTAATAAAAAAAGAGAAAATAAACCAAAAGTTGTAGACAAGGACCTAACTGATTTTGACATTGATTCCTTAACAAATTCTTATGAATTATCAACAGTTTCTGCAGGTGGAATACAAACAAACAAAAGCCGGTCCACAAGAAGCTAATGGTAATACAGTTTGAAGCAAAGTGTTGATGCTAGACAATCTGAAGAAAAAAGTGTCTACTCAACATATATTGGTTTCCATTATGGTCCCTTCTATCTTTTTCAGATGAAAGTATAAAATTGATACAGAAGCGGCAAGGTGAATCACCTGTATAAAACCAGCCCAAGGTGTTTTGAGAATGAACAAGCCTTATAGAATGTTCATTGATAAGATGAAGGATCAAGAGAAGGAGGCTACGAGCAATCAAATGTTGTTAGAAAAAGAGTTTGAGCACAGAGTACAGGGAGGCTTTGTCAGGAAGGCTACTAGAAGCCAGTACGCTAACATTTTAATAAGTTAGCACACAGTTAATGCTGCTAGCGCACCAAGAACTAACTAATGATGTTAGACCAGTCCATTTCTTCCTCTGTTGATCCTTTCCTCTAATAATCAATGATCTTCCAGATGACTCTCATGCCTGATTAGAGAATATTGCTTTTTTGAAAGTTTAAAATAATGCATTTTTGGCAGGGCTTATGATGATGAATGATTTGGACACTTAGAATTTCTCCTTATGCTGATCAAGTTAAGTGCAGAGGCTGATTTTAACAACAGGAAACCTCACTATCTTTCCAGACCTTTCCCACAACTAGAGTATACATCTATTCATCCTAACAATCAAATAATGTAGATCCAAGTTCAGCATACAAACAAGAGGCAATGGTACAAAAAAGAGTTTTATGGAGAACATCTTAGATTAGCAACAACCAAAAGCAGAGAAGTAACAAATCATAAAGATTATCAGAACTGCTAATTTGCATGTTTCCTCTCTCATCGCAGTAACCCAAATGATCAGAAGCTAAATGATGAAGAAATGGCAAGAGAAGAACAAGAAAGGATTGATTTTAAAAAAGCCCTAGAGTTACAAAAACAGTTGGATGAAAGTGAAGAAACTAATAATATTGACTGGAATACTATTGTTTAACATGTTCAAGAAAGACAGTCAGATACTATAAAAAGATATCAAACTCACAAGAAGAAACCAATATCAGTTGGGTTGAACTGAAGAGGTTGTTTGAACCAGATAAAGATGATGTGTTGTGGAAGCTACAAAGATATATGTATGATCCTTTGACATGGAGACTGTATGGTACATGTGGAGTACATCATGTATCTTCAACAAGAGGACATGATATCTATATGTTGATAGAAAAGGATTATCCATTGTCAACTGCAGTTATGAATTTGATGCTAAGTAGAAGGCTGCAAGTAGAAGAAGATAGTGAGATGGCGAAAGATCTAATTATGAAGATCTTCATAGAAGCCAACAAACCAAGAAGATGAAGTGGTTTGGAAGAATCCTCTCAGAGCCAAAAAGTTTTTAATTCAAGAAACTTGATGATTTGGAGATAAATCACAAGTTTAGGGGAGGATTGTTGGGAATTAAGGGCTTCTACAAGTTTATACTGTTGAAAGGACTTAGTACTGCTATTTGAAGATTTGTGCTGATACTAAAGATTGAAGAAAATAAACTAAGTCATTAGTACTGCTAGTTGTAATAGTTAGTACTGTTAGTTATAGTTAGTACTGCCAGTACAAAATGTTAGTTAATTAGTACTATTAGTTTAATTAGTACTGTTATTATAAGAAGTTTAGTACTTCTTATTTATTAAGCATAAGATATAATTAGGAATAGATATCATGAATCACTTAACGAGTTTGGGTAAGCCTTAGAGTATTTCCTAGTGTATAAAAGGAACCTACGCATAGTTAGAGATATATCAATTTATATAGAAAACACATATCTCATAGTTAGTTATTTAGTAACCTTGGCAGAATATTTGCAATCAATATATTCAAGTTTAGTATTTATTGTTCTTCTTAGTATTGCAAGTTAGATTCCGCATAACTTGTAGTATTCACAATCATAGTTTCTCTTATAGTTAGTTTGGATTTATCCAGGTTAACTAAGCTTTAACAAGCTAATCGAAGATCTATTTATTTGGGACTTCACAGTTTTGATATTTATCAAACACTTTGATTGATTTTTGAAATAAGGTTTCATAGTGACGATCAAATACCCAACAACCTATTAATTCATGACGATTCTGAAGTCATAAGGTGGTTAAGGTTAGGTATTAGTCCTATGATCCAATCAGAACTGGAGGGATCTACCCAAGGACACTCCATAGTTAGAAATAGCAGTCCTTAGGTATGATTTCGAGAAGAATGAGAAAAGGGAAAAGTGTTGACTAAGACATGAGTTATCACCGGAACAATCACAACATGGTGGTAGTAATAATGTCTTGGTAAACATTGAAGGGGTTAAAGAATGAAAAAAAATGTAGGGATAAAGGGTCTAAAGAAAGAAGCCCTCCATACAACTTAAGGCAGAAACCAGGTCAATAAATATGTTATAAGTCTTCACAAAGATGAATACTGGTATTAAAGAAAGACGTCATGGACCCAGTAGGGCACTACATAACCCTTCCCAGCCATTCAAGTTTCTCTCAAAAGATTCTTGTCTCATTTGTCATGGAGATCAACTCGCCTTCTATTGACTTTCTCACTCTGAGTTAGTTGATATTAAATAGGTGGCTATCTGCTACAGCCTTCGATCACTAAAACCAAAATGCACAAATCGAGTCTAGAGCCAAGAGATCAATCTATAAATATCATAGACACATTCTCATGAAAATCCCTTGTTGATTAACATCTAAACACAAGTGAATAACAAAGAGTCATTAACCTTGTAGATTTTCCTTGAACATTCAGAGTGATACACTTTAGTATTCACAATAACAAATAGAAATATTTCTAGTGTCAACATTAAACAGCATTGTGGTAGGTGACTTGCGAGATTATATATGAATCAAGCTTGTGTTAACTGGATATCGATTTTGGTCCAGTAAATGAATTGACGACTCAATCAGTAGATAGTAAATAATTGATTTACTCTTATCGTGTTGTCCCTGCTTTTAGACGATTTCCGATTAATGAGACAAGCTAGTACATCTGGAAACCTATCAAGGAGTTCTTGGCAATCTACCCTATCACAAGTAACAGTATTTATACTAAAAATCAAGGAACCCAGAGGTTTGATCCGCAACCAAACTTTGATGAAGACCAAGAGAGCTATATCTTCATATTTGTTATTGCTAACACCTATAAATGAAGGTATTAACGACGAAGTTACAAGCCCCATTTAGTTGAGTCCGGATTCACAACCATGCTCATGCTCAAGCTACAAAGGCTACTATAAGCATCAAGATTCAAGAATTAAGAAAGCTAAAGGTCAAACAAAGACAAAGACTTTCGTAAGTATGATATTTAAGATCTTCCTTAAAGATATCAAGATTATCAAAACAAAGATTGTCAAGGGAGATCGTTAGAAAGCTTCAAATGAACTTAGTATAGCATGTCGTACCAAACATAAAGTCGCAAGATTAGCAAGATGTCAAAGACAAACAATAAAAGATTTAAAGATCTCAGAACTAAACATCAAGTCAAAAGACAATGACATAGGCTCAAGATCAAAGATCACACAGCATGAAGGAACAAGCCTACAACAAAGATAAAGACCAAGACTCAAGAACTTAACGACAATGAAATCTCAAGGAGTTTAAAGATAAGGAGCCAATGACCTCATTTTGAGGGAGATTGTTAGCCTTAAATTATTGATTAAACAATACAAGTCTTGTTTATTCTACAATGAAGTCTTGGTCATTCAATCTAATGTATTGTAATAGGCTAGTAAAGAGTATCGAGCTCGTTTGTAATCTAATTGTGTAAGTGTTATGGGCTTCAAGCCAACCAAAACCTAAGCCCAGCCCGTACTAAAGTCCATAGGCATCCAAAATGGTCTCTAGGACTCTTCTCCACACAAGGAGAAGGGTTGGTTATTCATTTTCATTTGTAAAACACTCTCTTGAATAGTCCACCTCCTTTCCTTCTCTCTTTTCTTCTTCTTATTCCTTCCTCTTTTATTTCTTATTTGATCATACGCAAGTGGAAATGATATATTTTATCTTAACATAAACTCTCTACAGCAACGATGCTACTTGCTCGAGCAATCACACAACATTTCTCAACTCCAACAAATAATCATCTTTGTACTTCATCAAACACAAGGAATCAAGCTGTGATATGATGTTGTGGGTTGCAACGCAAAAGTTTTACAATCCTCCTAGGCAGAGTGCCTAATCATTGTAGTGTAGTATAGGCAAGCCTTGGGGGGTTATTATTGTTCTCTAGGGGAATAGTTTAGGTAGGTTCGAATTGTATGTTTACTAAGGTTTAAAGGTTGAGGGAAGATTATTTTTCTATTTTTATATTTTTTTGAAAGCAATATAAATCTTGATTTTGAAGAGGGGGTTGATTGAACTACTCCTAATTATGAAGAAAAGTAAATTGATGGAAAAACTCGTATGGTTAAACAAACGTGTTTACCTAATCATGTACTACTACCTAATTGTTTTCTCTGATTTTATTGCCCGTCACCCGTGTTAATGTAATGTGTAAGTATTCCCTAATTCAGCAGCGGGTTGGTCAAGTCCGCTATCTACGTGACAACCTAGACGGTGGTTACCTACAAACATCGCTCACGTCCAATAGTAAATTCACACATAATAAATACTTAATTCAAAATCCACCCCAAGGTGATCTAGATATAAAGATCTAATCACAAGTATCCTCTAACCTAATCGCATTTCCCTAGATGTCTATGCTATGATATGAAGATCAAATAACTAGTTTTCTAAAGCCTAACGCACACACCACTAACAAGAAGCAATAAGAAAAGAGATTTAACAACTAAGTTTCATGCAATCATAAGCAAACACATATAAATTTACCAAACATTAAAAGTGAAGGACAATTAATCAAACAATACATAGACATATTGAATGATTAAAAGGGTTTAGGAACTTTACTTTAATTAAACATAGAGTTACAATGAGTATCAAAGGCTTAAAACCCTTAAAAATCAACCAAATAAGCAACTACAAAATTATCCCACGAATACTCTATGGTTTTTCACCAGCAAATATGAAAAATAGGGTTTATCTATATAGGAAATTAGGTCTGGCAGTGTTGCTAGGGTTTCCTGACGCCGCCAGCCAACCGAATCTTCTAAAGGCCTCTCTTTGTCGGTCATTATGATGGCGTCACAAGTCATGGTGATGTCGTCGCTCATCACTCTTAACGGCGTCAATAGAATATCCTGACGTCGTCTGCATGCTTTGAGAAGTCACAATCTTGATAAAAGATTCTAGGCACTTTTTGTGAAGGCTTCAGAATGGAAGTCGCAAGCTTGAAGTGTTTTATTTTTTTCCAATTTCTTCCCAAATCGAGCCCAAGTCACGTGCTTTCTTCCAAAAGCTTCCCAAATGCTAAAACGTCAAACGAAATGATTAAGTATAATAATTGGGCATGTTTGCGTAAATTTAGGGGTTACATGACCCCGAAAAAGTGTATAAAATGACACCTCATCAAATACCCTTACACTTGGAATTTGCTTGTCCTCAAGCAAATAAGCTTTTCAACCTAGTAAATAGCAAAGTCAGAGGCATTTAACCTACTCATTAAAGATAGTTTATAGCACAACCGGTTTAACCTTGTAACTAAAAGCACATAAATTATATAATAGCGCCTCGCATAAGTGTTTGGATTTTCTCTTTTACTCGGTGTAATAATGAATTATAATAATATAGGAAATGGGAAAAATAAACACTCACTACCTGTCATAGTATATAGATTACCATAAGCTTGATAAAGAATCAAAATCTCCACCACTTTGGCGTAAGCATCTAGGAATTACTATCAAAGAGGTCATTAAAAGGGTTATAAAGAAACATGGTTGAGAAGTGTAGGGGAATTTTGACTGGTGGCAAGCTAATTATCTACGAGAATACATGTAAAAGGCGTTGCTAAGCCAAGACTCGACGAAATTAGGAAACACATACACAACTCTACATCAAATATAATTTAGAAGTCATTCAGTATACGTTTTTGAGGAGTAGGGGTTCACTTTACATAGTTACAATCAACCACTCAGTCAGAACGTAATACCAAAGATCAAAGCCTTTAATTTGAAGTTCCCTCGTAGTATTGTGGTATGTTATGGATCCGGGACATGATTTTTGAAAGCATATTGATGATGAATGATATAATGATTAGAACATAAGCAGTTTTTAAGCATTTTATTCAATATCTGGAGATGTTAAGCACGTGGAGCGTTAATTAAAGTTATGACATATAATGTTTTGGATATGATTTTACACTTTTTCGAAATGTTACATTTTAGACCCTGGGGTTCTGAAAAATTGCAAATAGACCCCTGGTGTTTGCACTTTTACGACTTTGGTCCTTTAACTTTTATTGATATACAAAATAAACCTTGAACTTTGGAAAGTGACATAAATGACCCCTGGCGTTTTACTTTAATAAAATGATATTTTTAGCCTATAGTTATAAGTTTATGAAAATTATCGATATATTACCTTGCATGGGATTATAATTACAAAAACATGTCCACAATTGCCAGCAAGTAATTTTAAACATTTATAGACATTTATAAGTTATAATAAACTCAAATATTAAGATTTAACACAAAGCAAGTTTGTAATATCGATTCGGTAAGTAGGAAGTAAAACGGTCAAATTAGGGTTTTAAATTGAACCATGGGGGTTTTAGATTAAATTCTTTCTGAATTATCAAAGCAATTATTTTAAATTCTATATAAGCTCTCTTAGGATATATTATAACATGTTTACAAGCTTAGTTAGCTTTATAGATTAAGCACAAACATGAAATTAGGGTTAGGGGTGTACGGTTTTGGATTCAAAAAGGCAATAACACTTAGGTGTTTTTGAGTTTCAAGATTTATATTCTGATTGAATAAGATCATATGAACATTATAACGTTATAAAAGCAGATATAAGCTTAGAGAACCTGGTTTGAGCTTATAGCTTAGAAATGGGTCGTTTCAGGTAGTATTTCCACTCGCCTTGTATCTTTACTTCGGGGCTTCAATTCTTTCAGAGCTTCACTTCTTGAACATCTTTTATGATCCTAGGATCATATGGGAGCAAAGGATTGTTGCCTTATAGGTTATAGTGAGAAGATGGGGGGTGCGAGTTTGAATGAACACACAAAGCCCCTATTTATACCATTTGAAGGTAATAAAGAGTAGCAAGGGTATATGATCTGGTCTTGACACATGTAGGTACTAGTGTTATGATGTGTATAGCTATAATTTCAATGGTGGCCCGGTCTAGGAAAACTAGGTTGAATGTTGCTTGTTGGCTACTTTCTTGCTGCCTAAGGCTGAAAAGAGGAAGCAAAAGAGAGGGCCATGTGCTCTCATTTTTTAACCATGGGTAAGGTCTAAGCAGTGGGGTAAGTGTTGAGGGTTCTAGAAGGAGTTCATATAAGTTATTTGCACATGGTTTGGCTTTAAATGGGTCAAAAATGATGATGAAGAGGTTTGGGTTCGACGAGGGATGCATAAGTTTTCAAGCTTACATTTCATGTGTAATTGATTACGGATGGTTAATTCATGTCCCTAAGGTCTGATACAAGAAGTATTAACAAAGATTAGCAATTGGTTTTGGGTTAAAAAATGGAGCAAGAATTGAGGTCGCGGGGTTCAAAAGGCTCGTTTAGGGTTTCTTTGTCTTTCTTGGCTTGTATTTTGCATACTCTTGATTAGGAATGATGGAATACAGATCCTAGAGCTTAAATAAAGTATTATCAATGAAGTTTGGATGTTGTTTTAGTTAAAATGGGGCTGAAATTGAACGAATAAGCGTAGCTTTAGGAATAAGGGTTCAGATAGGTTTTTTAGGGTTTTAGATTCGTTTCTTGTATAATTGAAGTCGGAATGATGTGAATGATAATGGATTTATGATTTGGAACGTTGTAATTTATGTTAATATAAATCTTATTTAAGTATGGGTTTAGGTTTACAATGGATAAAAGAACGAAGGAAACGAGTATGGTTCAGAAACTAGCTCGGTTTTTAGGGTTTTCGTGTTTTAAAAGTAGGGTTTTGAGTGCACAAAAGATGTATGAAAAGTTATGAATAGGAATATTTTGGTTTATATATTGTAGTATGAGTGTTAGTATCTTGTACTATAAGTGATGGTGAAGAAATTATAACTGAAAACGGAGGATTAAAACTGGTTATTTTTAGAGATTATGTTATGATTTGAATATGAAACTATAAAGATTGTACTTTGATTTTAAAGAGATTTTTATTTAAATGAGATGTTATATTACTATGTACATATGATTTAGTAGCTTGTGAATTTACTTTAGGGGTTAACCCTTCCATGAGATTAGGGTTTAGAGGCATATGATAATGATTTAAAGCTCCTTTTGAGATAATATTGCCAATGGCATATTATATGAGTAATGTACCTTGTAATAATAATTTATGATAATTGATATTGCCATGTTATGTGTTTGCTGGACATATATGACATAGATTGCATAGTAGTTTTCCTGAGTCCGTTAATACTGTTAGTTATGCAGTGTAATATGCATATTGAGATAATTGGAAGTAATGTATGTAATAAATGCGAAAAATTTCCTGAAAAAGGTGAGTTTCATATATAATTGATAGATTGTACCATCATCTAATTAATTAGATGGATATTTTACGTTTATGAAAATTGCAAGGTTGTTATATAGTCCCATCCTTACAAGAAATCTCGTCCCGAGATTTAATTGGATTTCGAAGAGATGATTGAAAACAGATGAGGATATTTGGCACGAATTTCATCTTCGCGTTCCCATGTAAACTCTTGTCCTCTTTTAGAGTTCCATCACACTTTGATTATAGGAATACGACTTCGTTTGAGTTGCTTGATCTCACGGTCCATAACTTCCACTGGTTCTTCTATAAAGTTGAGTTTGTCGTCGAGTTGAAGTTCTTTTATTAGAATAATAAGAGATTCGTCGGATAAGCATTTCTTGAGATTCGAAACGTGGAAAGTATTGTGGATACTACTAAGCTCTTTAGGAAGCTCTAGTTTGTACACCACTAGGCCAATTCATTCAAGGATTTTGAATGGTCCAATGTATCGGGGATTTAGCTTTCCTCGTTTTCCAAATCAAAAGATATCCTTGCGAGGTGATACTTTCAACATAACACGATCGCCAACTTGAAATTCTAAAGGCTTTCGCCTTACATTGGCATAACTGGTTTCTGGATGGTATGCTGTACGCATGTCTAGTTGAGTACCTAAAGCATTTTGTAATGACTGCCAGAATCTGGATGTGAAATGACTGTCACGATCCGAGATGATAGAGATTGGCACGCCATGTCAAGAGACTATTTCTTTGATGTATAACCTTGTAAGAGTTTCCATACTATCAGTCACTCGAATGGGAATGAAATGCACTGATTTGGTAAGACGATCAACAATGACCCATATGGCATCATGTCCAGTTGAGGTTTTGGGTAGCTTTGTGATGAAATCCATTGTTATTCTTTCCCATTTCCATATAGGAATTTCTAGTTGTACCAATAAGCCGGATGGATTTTGACATTCTGTTTAACTTTAGAAAATGTCAAACACTTGCTAACATATTCTGCCATGATTGCCTTCATGTTAGGCCACCAATAGAGTTTCTTTAAATCGTGGTACATCTTATTAGAACCCGGGTGAATAGAATATTTAGATTTATGAGACTCGTGCATGAATAAGTCTCTTAAACCGCCAAAAAGTGGTAACCAGCTTCGGTTTTTGATACAACGAGTTCCATCAGGAAGAATTTCACATGATTTGTCCATTCCTCGTAGGTTCTCATTTTTGACATTTTCTTCTTTGAGGGCTTCATTTTGGGCTTTGAGAATTTTAGATGAATGGTTAGGATTAGTGATCGAACTCGGAGAGGTTTGATTTGTTTCTTTCGGCTTAAGGCATCTGCTACAACATTTGCCTTTCCGAGATGATAACAAATTTCACAATCATAATCTGCGAGTAGTTCT
>BQNB010080478.1:0-27575 GCA_026074375.1 Tanacetum coccineum
AAAATCTCATTTTTCTTAGGACTACAGATTTCTCAAAGTCCCAGAGGCATCTTCATAAACCAATCTAAATATGCTCTTGAATCACTTAAAAAATATGGCTATGAATCTTGTGACCCAGTGGATACTCCCATGGTGGAGAAATCCAAACTGGATGAGGATAAAGAAGGGAAAGCTGTAGATCCATCACACTATCGTGGTATGATTGGCACCCTCCTTTATCTTACAGCCAGTAGACCTGACCTACAATTTGCTATATGCATGTGTGCCCGGTATCAGGCTCGGCCTACCGAAAAGCACCTAAATGCAGTAAAAAGGATCTTTCGGTATCTAAAAGGAACCGTTCATCGGGGTCTTTGGTATCCGAAGGATTCCTCCTTTGCACTAACAGCATTTGCAGATGCGGATCATGCTGGTTGTCAAGATACACGCCGTAGTACTTCTGGCAGTATTCAACTTTTGGGTGATAGACTTGTAAGCTGGTCGTCTAAAAGGCAGAAAAGCGCTGCGATATCCAGTACGGAAGCTGAATATATTGCCTTGTCCGGTTGTTGTGCTCAAGTCCTATGGATGAGATCACAACTTACCGACTACGGCTTTGGATTCAATAAAATTCCAATGTACTGTGATAACAAAAGCGCTATCGCCTTATGCTGCAACAATGTTCAACATTCCAGATCCAAGCATATAGACATCCGGTTTCATTTCATCAAGGAGCATGTTGAGAATGGGGTGATCGAACTTTACTTTGTCAATACGGAATATCAACTGGCGGACATCTTCACAAAAGCTCTTGGCCGAGAAAGAATTGAATTTCTTAGCAACAAGTTGGGAATGCGAAGTTTTACGCCGGATACTCTGAAACAATTGGCAGATGAAGTTGATGAATAGTGGTGGTACCTATTCAAATATCCTGTATCATAAGTATATATTTAAACTCAGAAAACACAAAAAGATTTTATTTTTATATTTTGAAAAAATCAGAAAAACCAAAAAGATTTTCTTTTATATAAATTTTTCAAAAACAAAATACAAAATTAGAAAATAAGAAAAAGTCAAAAAGAAGTTATAAATGGCATGTCTTCTGCAATCGATAACATTTACGGTCTTAGAAATGTCATTTAACAATGATACAAGCCTGTAAATGAAGTTCGAGCAGAAGTTTCAAATGTTTTCAAAACATGCCATATGGCTTGCTATTATTTTAGATAGCAACCCGGTCATCATTTTAAAGGCAAGTATTTCAAAAAGATAACTTGGCCTCTCAACGGGAATTTATTCTCGGGCATGGTCTACTTTATGACCATGCAAAGGCTTGTGATTACTTTGCATCACAACCCGTGCTTTCTGTATCCATGAGTGTACGTTTCAGTGCATCTATGTGATTAAATAAGAGAAATCTTATTTAACTTGGTGTTTGTTGTTTTGTCACACACAAAATCATTCCATCATCTAAAAATACATTTGACTTCTCAAACAATGTCTACAGCTCTTTAAATAGAAAACGGGTCATTGTTTGAGGGGGAGAGAATGTCAAATTTCTTTGTCATGATCAAATGAGTTTTTAAAAAGGGAAAAGAATTTAAACGATAACGTAATATCTCATGATAGAAAGTTAATTAAGTTTAACTCGATTGTGCCTTATGTGTTACTTGTTTTATGCCTTTAGGGTGTAGTTTTGCTAAATTATGTCTATAGGTATGAGAGTATAAAACATTAAGGACCAAGTGTGCTATTTGTTTAACTTGAATATACCTTATAAAACATAATTTGTAAGATTAATAAGTAGTGTTAAGATGAGGGGCCAAATGTGTCAAAGTTAAAATTGGTTTATAACATTACCACCCCCCAATCGTCCCCTTCACTGTTCACACACTCAAACACACACCCAAACACACTCAAACACACAAACGAGTGTCTAAATGTGAGGGCCGAACGAGTGATTTACAATATGGACCGAACGAGAGACAGAAAGTGAGGACCGAACGAGCGACTGTTAGTAAGGACCGAACGAGAGACAGAAAGTGAGGACCGAACGAGCGACTGTTAGTAAGGACCGAACGAGCAACTCATAGTAAGGACCGAACGAGTGAATCCTTGTAAGGACCGAACGAGAGAAAGAAAGTGAGAACCGAACGAGAGCCATTTAGTGAGGACCGAACTAGCATCTTGTAGTATGGGGGGGGGGGGGGGGGAGGGGGGGGGGATGGGGGGGGGGGGATGGGTGGGGAGGGGGAGGGGGGGGGGTGGGGAGGGGGGGGGGGGGAAAAGTGGGGGGTGGGGAGGGACCGAACCACTGTATGAGTATATGGACCGAACGAGGTCTTGTTTAAATGGGCCGAACGATTGTCATTAAGTGAAAACCAATCAAGGTGTTTCTTTGAGGACCGAACGAGTGAAGTTATCAACATTTAACCAATTTTTTTGACATAACACACTTAAGATCAGATTTTTTCTAACTTAGATTAAATTCAACAAATCTCTTAGTGTAAAATAGACAGTGAAAGCTATTTGTCTATCTAAGTAGATTGATCTTCAAAAGTGCTAAAAGTCATAAAGGTTCTCATGAATGAATGATTGTGTCTTCTTATAAACTGCACTCACTCTTTCTTAAACAGACTCATGGAAATCTCAATAGCAGATCAGATTGACAACCTCTTGAAAGAAAGAAGGTTAATGAGGAGCTTAGAAAGTTCGTTGGTGAGAGATTTGTCGGTGGACGACCATACGGGTGTGACCTACGGCTACTACAAAGGACCATATGATCTATCATATGTTGTTCTCATCTTAAAAAGGTCAATCCTCGTAAATACATTTATCTTGTGAATATGTTCATTATTAGTGTAGATTTTTTGGTGAAAAATAAGATGTGCTCGAGTACAAATTTTTCAAGAATTTCTTAGTAAATTCAAAATTTTCAAATAATTGTACTCAGCATCATCTTATAATCCCTCAAAAGTTGAGGGGGAGCAATAATATGTTCCAATCTGCTGGCATATCTCATTTTGTCCCCGAACGGTTAATCAATTGATATCCAAAATATCAAGGGATTAACATTTTGGATAAGGGGAGAAAATGTGATTAACCTGGACTTAATGAATACTGACAAAAGTGATCAAATAAAATGGACTCAATGCACTCCATACCTAGCATGTACTACGATTACGATGCACATGTTAAGGGGGAGCTTTTAGTGATGATGAAAAACTCTCAAAGTGTAAATCTTTTGATATTTATATCAAACACTTTGATTGAAATTTTCAATGTTTTTGGAAGGATCGTGATGAAATACCCAAAAGACCGACCATGTTCTTAAATTTATGAAGTTATAAGGCGGTTAAGCTTAGGTATTCAGATCCCATGATCCAGCCAGAACCGGAGGGATCTACCCAGGGATATCCACTAGTTAGTGTAGAAGTCCTTAGGTATGATTAAAAAGGAGAAAAAGTGAGAATAGGGAATAATGCCGACTGAGATGGAGCTAACACTGGAACAAACCCAACAAGGTGTTAGTTATGAAGTCTCGGTATGCATTGAAGGGGTTGAAGAATGAAAAAGAAATGTAAGGATAAAGGGTGAAAATAAAGAAGCCCTCCATACACTTAGGCAGAAACCGGGTCAATACATAATCTGTTGGAAACACAAAGTTGTTTTCCGACATTGAAGACAGTCATGGACCCAGTGACGCTAAGCACAAACCCCTCCCAGCTACTCAAAGTCAGAAAGACTTTGTTTCAAAACTCACGGAGATACACTCATTTCTATTGACTCTCTCACTCCGAGTTAGTTGATATTGAAAAGGTGGCACTCAGCTCCAGCCTCCGATCACTAAAATCAAAGTGCACTATTGAGTCTAGAGCCAAAAAGAGATCATCCATAAATCTCATTAGGACACTTGTCAAATTATACTTGCTAAGTCACACAATGTGAATTACAAAAACAATTTTAAGAGTCCTTCCGCATTATCCTTGTGATTTTTGTCCAAAACATCAGATGAATTCTTCACAAGAGATGGAAATCCTGCTTGAAGCAACATCAAACAAGCTCATGGTAGGTAACTTGTGCGATTCTTTATGAATCAAACTTGTGACAACTGGAAAGAAACGATGGTGCGATTCTATAAGAATCAAACTTGTTCCAGGAAATGGATCAACGGTTGTTAGTGAATTTTTGAAATGATAAACACTCTCGGTGTGTCACAAAAACAATTTTGTAAGTGATACACCGATTGATTTTCAAATCAATTTTCTATATCAATCGGTGAGATTACTCACTGGTTCACCTCTTATCGTGCTGTCTGCTTGAGACGTTCTGATAAAGAGAAACAGATGAGTAACGAATGAATCTAATACATATGTTGTTAGAAAGATTCATTAACTAAAGCAGGAAATCCTGTCAAGAAGATTCTTACTTAAATTTGAATCATATCTGATCAACAGGTCGATCCGCACGCATCCGAAGTTCTCCAACCATAAACCTGGGCGAATGACAAAGCATATTCGTCCCACTGCTTTATTTCTAATGTTTTTATGGCAGGCTACTTAAAATGGTGGTGGAGGTCCCTGATTCCAGCTGTCTCACAAGATCCATAGCCACATGCTCATACCCGACCGACAAACATAAAGACATCATGAAAGCTCAAGTACATGTTTCAAAGACTTCCGCTACTCTGATACCACACATCTTTCTAGAAGTGTCAAAGTGTTAAAGTTAAAGAATTTCAAGAAAGATGCAACATTAAAGCTTTTCAAGAATGGTATGAGCATGTCGGTCCAGAAGTCGCAAGTCCACAAGATGGCAAAGTTTCAAGATGGCAAAGAGATTGTGCTTGGTTGATGATCTCAAGATGCTCAAGATCACAATGTCAAATACAAGTTCAAGGAACAAGCTCAATCCAAGAAGTCAATGATCACTACAACATATTCACAAGAGAAAGTCAAGAGTACGAGCTAAAGACTAAGGATAAAGCATAGTATGCTAGGTTTAAAGTTTGTAAATTGGAGTGACCTCCCTTAGGGGGAGATTGTTGGAAACACGAAAAGTGTCGGTCACTTCCAAGTTGTAACAGGTCTTAGCTCGTAGTTAGTATCATGATTAGATTAGTAATCTAGTCCGGCCCAAGGCCCATGGGTGGCCCAACTAAGCCCATGGCCGGCCAATGTTAGGCTATATAAGTCCCTCTCCTAGTCTTGGAGAGGGTTGGTTGTTCCATTTTTCCATAAGTTCATTTATACAATTCATCCATTTTCCATCCAATCTCTCTCTAACATCACAACCCACATCTCACTCTTGTTCTTGGTTTGATCTTAAGATTACTAGTATTCTACATCACCCGAATGATGGAGAGCTTGAGGATGATGTACTTCGTGAAAAGTTATAGAAAATCAATCTTCTCATTGCTAAGATCGAAGCGTTAAAAGACAATCCCACTCCATCTTCTAATTTTATGACCAAGTCTCCCTTCACATCTCCTAACTCTTTCCTGGAGGAGACCAACATTTCTTATAATTCTTTACCCGAGTCCGAGACTTTCTGCTTTAATTTAGAAGAGAAAAGTAGTGGAAATCCCACTTCTTATACTGATTTATCTCTTCCAGATTATGAAGCATTCTTTTGTGATAGTGAACCCGATTCGGGGGATTTCACTATGGATTCTTTTGTGATCAAGTCTCCTATCCCCGTTGAGGATGGTGACTCCTTCTTGGAAAAATTTGAAACAACTCCCGAGCTTGAAACTTTTAAATTTGATATTGAAGAGAAGAATAGTGGCAGTACCACTATTCATGCTGATATTTCTCTTCCGGATCTTGAATGTGTTTATTTTAAGAGTGAGCCCGATCCGGGAGATTTGACTTCTATTGACCCCGGGATTCGTGAGAACGTTTCTTCTACGACAAATGTGAATTTACCATTCGAGGATGACCAATCTCCTCTCTTCGCTTATGTTGTATGGATCTTTCTTTCTTTTCTCACGTATCCCGTTGCTCCTCCATATCTTCTCTCCTCCGGGAATGAAGATACCATTTTTGACCCCGGCATCTCCATTTATCATTCATTTATGCCGGGTGTATCTCATCGGAGTGGAACTTTCATGAAATTCAATGTTTATCCAAACCACTTGAATGAAAGTCCGATGGAGATTTTATCTTCCACTTGCTTCCCCATGGACCAATGAATTCGGGGTCGAGTCAAGCTCGGGACTCGGTTAACAAAAATAAGCGCTTCGTGGGTGGCAACCCATGCTTATCCTTTTAGTTTTATTTCTAATAAATGTGTTGTGAGAGGGCTCGCTTCTTCCATTTTCCGTGTTTTGTGTTATTGTCCAGGATTGCCCGGATTTTGAAGCCTCTCGTGCTCGTGGTTTTGTCCTTCGTTCACTCGAGCTTCAAATCCTCAGCTTCATTATGGGAATCCAATATCCTAATCTTATCGACTAACGTTTATCTTTGAGCATACTTAATAAACGGCTTTAGATTTACGTAGAGACCCTTCTTAAAACATTGAGGACAATGTTCAATTCTAGTATGGGGGGATCTATCGATTTGATTGTGCCTGCAGTCGTTGTTTTCACGTAATCCCGTTTTTACCACCAAAATACCAAAAAAATGAAAAAATTTAAAAATTTTCAAAAATAAAATAAGTGTTTTATCACAATGTTGACTTTCCTGCTGGGTAGAATAAGAATAAATTTTGACTCGATCGAGCGTGTTGAGCTCTAGCTTGTCCCTTAACTTTTAGACTAAGCATTCGCGGATCTTTTTATTAAAGATTTTAAATTTGCGAAGAACGAGAAATGATAGAGTTAATTATGAGTTAGATGCTAAACAAGGATTAGTTGGAAATCTTAAGAGCTCATAAGTGTAGTTTGTGGCTTTTCTCTCCCATAAGCTTCTAACCGGACTAATAATACGTGCTCTCTTCGAAAATTAAACTTATATCAATGATTTTTGAAGTATGATCGATATCAATAATTTTAGTCTTAGTTCAAATTCATACTTAAATTTTCTAAAAAGAAATTTTCTCTATATCATGGTAATATAAAGTGTAGAAAAAAATGATGAAAACGAGGTAATAATAATAAAAACTGTGGGCTAATAAAAGTTTACTGCATCTTTTCGGCTCATAACCGATGTTGCAGTCTTCTAAATAAGGCACATAGTAATTATCTGAGAGTGATAAAAGTTTGTTGCATCTTGCCGGCTCACAACCGATGTTGCAGCCTTCTAAAAGGTCGAGGATTTCCTTGGTTTAAAGGTTGTATAATTATATTAAGTGTAATATATTTGACTGATAAAAGTTTGCTGCATCTTGCCGGCTCACAACCGATGTTGCAGCCTTCTAAAAGGTCGAGGATTTCTTTAGTTTAAAGGATGTGTAATTATATTAAGTGTAATAAATGTGATTTAATAAATATAGGGAAAATCTCTTTTTCTTAAATTTAAATATGCTTTTGAACTAAGACTATTTCGTTTTAAGTTGTGATTTTATGTATATACGGGAAATCCAAGGGTGTTGAAACCGAAGGTCCGTGAGTCCCGATACTAGTCTTTGTGGGGTGTCAAAAGCCTGGTCACTTAGCCGCAAGGTTGGGATGTGCCGAGACGAAAGTCGCTACATGGGATGATCTCGCCTTCAAACTCATTACTTTTGGGTGGAACGTGAAGCATTGAAATTTTGCAAAACGTTTGATCTATGGTTGAAATTCAAAATAAGCACACTCACATAATATATAATAATTGTCGGGAGTGAAAAGTTTCACAAGTTACAAGTATGAGTAGTGTTAGCATCTTAACTTATATTTAACGGTGATCTCGTTTTTAAGCTTGGTTTGGGATAAGTGAAAAATCGGGGACGATGAATTTATCCTTTTGGGCATTTTAGGATTAAAGTGCTTCTTGTTCTGTGACCCTAAAGTTATAAAAATAACGAAAGTCCAAACATGTTAGTTAGTTGCTTAAAAAGAAAAGTACAAAAAATGAGAAAAAGGGAAAAATACAAAAATATGTGTGGTAATAAGTGTAAATATTTAAAAATGGTCAAAACGGGGCTTTTCAAAGCTAATGATTCTTTAATTCCCCTTGATGAACACTTAGCTACTTTTCAAGGTAATTAGTCAAGGGGGATTGAGATTCTTGGTTTTCTAAAGTGTTTACTTATGGCATTGCGTGAGGACACGGCAATAGTTTAGTATGGGGGATTTTGGTATGTGCTTAATTACACATACCTTTTACCTATAAAAACGTGCCTAAAATGACCAAAATATACCAAAAATACATTGTATTTGTGTGTTTTGTGATTTATGATTGTGCAGGTAACGGATATTGTCAAAAGGACAAAAACAAAGCCAATACCGACAAAACCAAGCATGGGAATGAAAAAAAGCGTGAAAAGTCAAAGTCAAAGACGAAGCCGAATCCAAAGAAATCTTAAATGGTCCAACCCGTACCCATTTAATGGGTCGGGTCAGCCCATTAAGCCTTTATCTACAAAACTTTTAAGTTTAAAAAGCCCTAAGTCTATTAAACCATTACTCGGCCCAAACAAAAGCCCAAACCATACACCCTTAACCCATTTACACCACAAGTCCCTAACACCTTACATCATTAGTCCTCAAGGACTAACGTTGTTAGTCCAAAAGGACTAATGATGCAACTTCATAACAAACCCCGTTAACCTTTAACCCTGTTATCTCCCAAAACCCATTTCTCGCCAAAGATACTGTTCATCATCTCCTTCCTCCCTTAACATAACTTATCCCTCTAAACCCTAAATCCTTCTAACGCTAAACCAATTACACAGTTCATCCCTTAACCCCTAACCCAGTTAAATCAAACACCCCCGAGTAACAAAACACGTTTCCCGCCCAAAACCAACCCCACTATTCACACGTCTTCTACCCCTCGACTTATGCACTCGCAGACAAAACATCATTTTCCCTCAACCCCACATCAAACCCCACTTCACATGGACCAAATGCCACCTTGGCAATCCCCTTAAACATAATTCGTCAATGAATAAGACAACAAAATGAAGGGCTTGGATGATAGAACTTGGAGAACACACAAAATGGATGGTTGAGATTGATATTTGACTCTCTCATAAAGAAAGCATAGCTACTCGACCCCTCACACAACTAGCACACTTGGAAGAGCCCAAGACTTGAAGATTTTAGTATAAATAGGGCCATTAGGGCAAGCTTTTAGGAGAACTACTTTCTTGCATTTTTAAGTTACATTTTATGCTTAATTTCAGCTTACTGTATTGTCTTTCAAAATATTGTACCTTGTTTTTAAGTTAATGAAAGTGTGAGGTTGTATGTTTTATTCCATTGTTGTTAAAAGATTGTCATAAGTTACTTTAAGCTCATATTTACTCTAATATCAGCTTTTCTAACTTAAACTCTTTAAACTTCTTCATAGTTTAAAGAGTCTAAGTCTTGTTATAAAAAAAACTCTAAAATATGTCAAGAACAATGGAGCATGGTGTATACTGGATGGCCATGGATTAATGCTTATATGGATAAGCTATAGGTTGGTTAGAAGCTGATTTGGATACAAAGAACTTACCCTTGTTTAAGCAAAGGGTTCTTGTAAGTTCATTTTTCCATTTTAAGTCAAAAGTTGCTTATTGCTTATTTTAACTTATCATAGTGCTTATTCCTATTTTAGATTGCTTATTATGTCTTTTTATTGTGTTTTGATCATGTTTCATGCTTAGTTGTAGCTTAAATCTTAGTTTTGTAAGTTTTAGTCTAAAATCAGTTTAAAATCCAAAAATATTGCATAATCTGTAATCTTGTTGTTCTTGCTTATTTGAGTGTTAAAAGTTGTTCATTAGGGTTAATATTAGCTTAATATCATCTGGGCTTTCAAGGTTTAAGGTTAAAATTGCATTTTACAAGTTTAAAATGAGTTTAGAAAGCTTAAAGGGGTGTTTGGATCAAGAGCAGTACTAACTCTAAGTTAGTACTGCTAGTGGTTCTTGCCACTTTTGTTGGTTTAAATCTGTTCTTTAGGTGTTTTAGAACAAGTTTATACAAGTTTGGGTCAAGTTTAGACCCAAACTCAAGTTTTCATAAGCAAATTTTGAATCTGTGGTGCTTAAATCAGTTGAGGTCTTGATTTCTTAGGTTTTTAGTTTTAAGGTTAAAAAATGGTGTTTCTAAGCTTAATTTGTGTTGTTTAGTAGTTATAATATCTGGTCTTAAGGTTTAGAGCATTGGTTTGTTGTTTTTCAACTTTTGCCCATTTTGCCAAAAATCTCTCATAAACTCAGTTTGAACACCTAGTTTTTAGATCAAGTTTTAGGTAAGTAAAAATTAGTTTTAAGTTCTGAAAATTTGTGCACAATTAGTTTAACATTTGAACTTTAAAGTTTAGAACTTATTTTGAAGTTTAGAGCTTATTTGATAAGCTAAATTTAGAGCTGCAAAAAGTTTGAAAAACTGCTTAGCTTCTGTAACCAGTTTTAAAGAATCATAGTTTTCTTGATTTTAATCTGTTTAAGCTAGTGTTTTAAGTGTTGGAATTTGTTAAGTTTTAGGTGATCTTTAAATGTTTGAAGTTTTAGCTTTTAGGAGTAGCTTAATCTAGCTTATTCTTAGTTTTAAAAGTTGAAAGTAGTTTTGTAATTTGTCCTTGTGTTATTTGTTTTGAAATGCTTTTAAGTGCCTATCTGCTTATTTTTCTTTGCTTAATTTTGATTCATAGTGCTTATTAGGAGTAGAGTATAAGCTGTCAATAGCTCATTTGTTTTTCCTTAGCTTATTGAGTTTTAAAAAGCCCATAGTTTAGCCTTTTTTTACTTAGTCTAAAAAGTCCAAATTGTCACTTTTTCTTTTTGCTTATTTCTGGCTTATTGTCAAGTTTTATAAAAAGTTTCCTTTTTTAAAGTTTGTTACTTTTGCTTATTTTATAAGTTTTTAAAAAAGAAAAATAAAAAAATATTTTCAAAAAAAGAGAGGTCACAGGGGTCGAACCTGTGACCTCCCCCTTCACACACCAACATATTTAACACGCACCCTCAACACTAGGGGTGAGCATGGTGCGGATCAGTGCGGATTCTGGAAAAAACCAAACCGCATCCACAATTGCGGTTTTTAAAAAGTAAGGATCCGCAACCGCGCGGTTTTTGCGGTTTTGGTTTTGCAGGTTTTTGCGGGTTTTAACCGCACCGCACCATCACTTATAATTTATATAATTAATGTGGGTTTTTGCGGTTATTGGTTTATAATGTTGGTCTTTTCAGTTATAACAGTGTATATATTTAATGTAAACACACACATCACTTAGAATATTATTGATAATATGCACTAGAAGCCTTATAACACACATAAAATAATCAATGTGTCGTTTTTCGATTTTAAATAATCAATGTGCTGTGCGGTGCGGTGCGGGTTTTGTGGTGCGGTTTTTGTGGTGCGGTTTGCGGTGCGGTTTCTGCTCACCCCTACTCAACACCAACTGCCCTTGGGACTTTCACCTATTATACTTCTCCACATTTAATATATAACCCCTTTTAACCAGTTTTAGCTTTAAGCCCCTTTTTGCTTATTAACAGCATATTAAGATAAGTTGTTGGCCCCGTTTTATTTTTCATAGGATTAGCCTTCTTCAAAGTACTTTTCATAATTTTTTTAGAATTTTTATAATTAGTTTAATATTTTTAATATTTAATTTAGATTAAAACCGTTTTTAATTCATAATAAATAAAATAAAAGTAAAAAAAATTAATTCTTTTTTTAAAAATTTTCTTTTATCATTTAGGACTGTTAAAAATTAAATTTGCATTTGTAGGGTTAAAATTGTAGGATTTAAGTTTTTAAAGAACGGGATTTGAATCTCGTTATCGTTATTCGTTTAAGTCCTTATTTTCTTTCGTTTTTAGTTTGCCTTTACTCGTTTTTGCATGTTATTAGTAGAATTAGAAACCAAATCAAATCTTGAATCATTCAAACACGCGATCATAAACTTAATCACGATTTTCAAATTCGCACCTCGACGGGAAATGACCCGGGAAGGTTTTTTAGGGATTTTGCTTTGGTCAAAAGCAATTTTTCTACTTAAAGCCTCACGGAATACTTACTCTCTCTATTTAATTGATATTATCCTATTATATATTTATATTATATATTTTTATATATACTAAAGGATTCAAATCAAAGGTGTAGACAACAGTCTAATAAACATCTGAATCGCCCATGAATTTGGTTGGTATCCTGCTTTAGGTAAGAAGCATTTTTGGATTGTTTTTTTTACAGTATTCGTTGCTATACCCAATGTGTCTGTGTATCTATGACAAGTAGCCGAGTGTGAGAAAGTACATTATTAGTAATAATTTGTTGAGCACCGCTAAAAATGTCATTGCATAGCTTAGATGTGTATGTTCAATTGTTTGTACCCTGAACGAATATCGTACATGAGCGAAACAACAACCTTTAAGGCATACAAATAGTCCTTTCTATATGATGCTACTAATCTTAACACGTTAACCTGAAATACTAAAATTCCCTTCCAAATATCACATGATTGACAAAAATCTTAGTTTTCACAAGCTTTACATAGCAGATAAAATATAGTTAAGACAAAAAATCTTTTAATCTTAAGAGAAGTTGGGATTTGAAACCCATAATAAAGGTATTTGGGCCCATAGGTGCCTTCCATGGGGTAGGCTAAGGACATGTAAATCCACTCGATAAAAATCTGTATTTGACGTTTGCACATTATTATGAGTTTCTATTGCCATTTTATATATGAATTGGTTAACTTATCTATAATTATCTTCCCGTTTGAAGATGTCATAGAGTAACTACTTTAACTTTTCATTCTGACTTCGATATGCATGAGTTAATGGATATATAAATTTCACGTTTACAGGATGCCGCCCTTTTTGTCAAAAATATTTTTATGATTGGCCGACTAACTAGTGCAAAGTTACCATTTGAAAAATTTGTGTTGACCAAACTCAGAAGATAAATGCTCAGACTCAAGGTTGGCCTTTTTAACTTCCATAAATGTTATGTTTTGTAAAGTCTAACAACATGATCCTATATTTGTTTGTTGATATATGTACTGCAGCAGAGATAGCAATGTTTGAGAATAACATTATGGTGTATACGTTCATACAACATTTAGACTTCTTTATTTGGTGGAGATGACGAGATGGTTTAGCTCCAGCAACAGTCCTTCAGGGCTTTTATGACGCCATTACCCTTATCCTCAGGTTATTGAGCAACAGTTTTTTGTTAAAGTTAATATGGTTAAATGTATACGTAATTTCATATTGACACAATTTCTTTGTATCAATCTAAACATGTTCTCAATTATTTTCATATAAATCTAGAATTTGAAGGTTCGCATATATTGAACCTCTCGAGGTTAGATGGGACCTCACCTAGACGAAGTGGGTCGAACCCAAAGCCTTTCCTATTGATGACATCAAATAACGTCTATTTTATAGCATCATTTATCCCATGTTATTAACCCATTTTGTGTAGTTATTACAAAGAATTGTTACTTAATCGTTTATATTCGAGAATTGCAGTAATTATAGAGTAATTGGTGAAAGATAGCAAAAGGCGCGCATTCTAGAGCTTAAATGAAGATATTTTAAAGATTATTATTCTGAAGACCAATACGCCGTATCCATCAAGGAAGATACGGCGTATCCGTGCCTGCACTCACCAAAGACCATAGAGGAATAAGCCCAATACGCCGTATCCAGAGAGACTCAATACGCCGTATTCAAGATATAGTATTTGAATATTCTGGAAGATATCAAGCGTGGTCCATACTCCAAGAAATCCCCAATACGTCGTATCCAACACTTGGATACGCCGTATCCAACACTTGGATACGCCGTATCCAACCGACATCTAGACCTTATAAATAGAAAACTCAAAAATGAGTTTTTAGTGTGCTAAATCATATTCTCGATACCTAAACCAGAAAAGTCAACTTTTAGATGAGAAAAAGAACAGAAGAGGTCGAGCAACGTTATCAATTCCATAGGAGACAACGTGTAATTCCATATACTTTAGTAATCGTTAAGTTTTTGGTATCATTCGTTAACTCGGTTAGTTTACCTTGGCTAAATAACTGCTCTTGTATTTATTATGACGTTGGTATTAGCCATTATTATAAAGATCTGAATGTATGGTATTTGTTTATCTCGATTTCTTGATTTATCATTGTATGCTTGTTTATGTTTATCAATTTATACTTGTTTACGCGCTTTTGTATGCGACCTATCATTCAACTGGATCTAGTGAAGCAGACCAAGTAGATCTAGAGTCCGAGATAGCTCTCCATATAGTAATTTATACATCTAGAATTATAGTTACACAAATATTGTCCTTCTAAGTCTGTGTCTAGGATACGCTTTGGGCTTAACTAGTTAATTGAATATTGCCAATGGTTTATTGATCGTGTTGATTAGCAGGTGACCTAGATAATTCAACAAGTAACGTTCTGATTCTATTGGATAGTTAGACAAGTGGACTACTAGTGTATAAATTGCCATTAAGCGGTAAGTGGGTAAAGTCTCTATGAGCTAGGGTTTAACAAGATCACCATTGCTTTAATCCCTAAGATAGATTATAATCAGCAAATAAGGATGCTTTATGCGGATGCTTTAATTGTGACATAATTAATGTGTCTAGGTCTTAGGATGATGTAACACCTAAGTCTTAAGAATGATATGCCACCTCGAGAGAAGAAATCATTGCAATTAATAAACAAACCAACTTTCTAATCGGATTAATAATGGTTAATACAGTTTTCTTATATAAGGTTATCTTTTGTTAATTAGCTTGCGTGGGTAAAAGTGCCTTGAATTGATTGTAGTCACCAACCAAACCAAGCCAGTCTCTCAGGCTGAAAACCTCCTTTTTCCTGTTAGAATTAGGATTTAGACTGACATAGGTTTAACATAGGTTTAGAATAGAGTAGAATTAACATAGATTAGATAACCAAGATATTAATTAAATTGATAGATTTAACCTCGCTTCAAGTGTTCGACACCCTACTTACCACGAAACTACTACCGATCAGGTACACTGCCCGTTAAAGTGTTGTTTTGGTTTAGTCGGCAAATTATAAATTTAAAACTTGAATCAATAAAATATACACCACACAACGACACATCAAGTTTTTGGCGCCGTTGCCGGGGAGTGAAAATTAATCTTGATTTTTATTTGATATTTTGGTATATCCTTGTATATTCTGTAATATTTGTATATTTGTCTTTAATTGTTTGCTTGTATATTTGTGTGTTTATTTGTTTGCGTATTTAATTGTTATTCTTAAATACACTGTTCTGGTCGATAGTTGAATACGGCGTATCCACTTCCATCGGATACGGCGTATCCAGTTTTCTGTCCAATACAGCGTATTCATCCCAACAGATTAATACGACGTATCCACTTCTATTGGATACGGCGTATCGATCATCTGATAAAAAAAATCTATTCTCGAACTTAAAGCCCAAATTTTTTATATATACCTTTCTCCGCTGGTTCTATTAATAATTTTCTGGATATTTTTCAGTAAGAATGACAAAGGTTATCAAGTATCCACTTACATGATACGGCGTATCCAGCTTTCTGTCCAATAGAGCGTATTCATCCCAACAGATTAATACGGCGTATCTACTTCCATTGGATACGGCGTATCGATCATCTGATAAAATTCTTTTCTATTCTCGAACTTAAAGCCTAAATTTTTTATATATACCTTTCTCCGCTGGTTCTACTAATATTTTTCTGGATATTTTTCAGTAAGAATGACAAAGGTTGTCAAAGGAGAGTTCGAGAAAATTAAGGATGTTAAGGTCGAAGATGTTTCGCTCACTTGTGATACACCACTTGAAGTTTTCAACAAGGAATTCAGTCGATTAAGCGGATGGATAATGATTTATTCACATATGAAGTTGAAGTTACTAACATCCCATGTAACTCAAAAATAGATGATAATTCAAAGCATGAAGCTGATGACGACATGGGGTATGATCCGTCTGATGTTGCATTTATTGAATGGTTGGCATCAAAAAATTTCAACTACAAGACAATGGATCATTATACTATGAAAGCATTATGGATTTACTAGATCAAAGGAGATGATGAAGTAGAGCTCACTGAAGAGGAATCTTCTGATGATGAAGATGAAATTTCTGAAGTCTTTAGAATCAACACTAATACATTTAACTACGAGACACCACTCTATTCAGCATTCAATGAATTTAATTACTTTCTCAAAGTAGATCTGGACTTACTTACGAAGGATGTTATGGGGTTTAAGAACTATGAAGATTACAAAGACGACTGGATCTACGAATGGAATAAAGATGTACCATGGGTGTACGACAAGCCATGGCTTGATAATGGAATATGGAAAGAGCCAACACCAGTTAAACATACGTGCAACCCTTTCAATTATAAGTCTGGATGTTCAGAATGACCAACCTATAGTTGGAGAGATGATGGATACTGTAATGGAGGAAGCATACCTGGAACTTACATTATTGGAAACCAACTCCATTATCAGGATTACGAATGGTATGAAGCTTTGGAAGATTGTGAATTAAAAAACGAGGCTTTAAGAAACAATGCTATCATGGAAGGATTTATCAAGGATGATGATGATGAGTCGCGTTCCGAACAAATGAAACGATGGAACATATATGCAAACTATGATGATGCTTATGAGATAAATCATGAGAGAGAAGAATTATGTGAAGTTCGTGAGTCGCCGGTATGCAATGTAAGGAGATATATGATGATCAAATATTCGTTCAATAATGATGATGAGTATGTTGCTATAAAAGAAGATGAATATGACGATCTTACTATCACAAGAAAAGAGGCGTGCCTAGCTTACCAAGAAATCTTTCGGATAATGGACGAAGGATGGATGGTGACTAGAGCTGAGTAAAAGAGAAGCTAAAGAAAAGTCTAACTTAAAGACTTCACTGTAAACAAAAGTGCTTCCCGGGAGACAACCCGGAATGTTATGTAATTTTGTTATCGAGTCTGTCTTCCCAGACATCAATACGGCGTATCCACCCCATATCATACGGGGTATTGAATGTTTGGACGTTATCAGTCTTTATTTTATTGCACTTTAAAAACATTATTGTCAGTTCTGGCAATACAGCGTATTCACTAACCTGATACGCCGTATTCACTAGACTGACCCGTAATTAGTTTGTTTAGTTTAGTTTAAATTAACCGTAGATACCAAGATAGGAATGCACCTGTTTTTCCTATATTTTGTACAGGACCTCATGAAAGAAATATAGATGAAGTTGGTGGAATGCATATTTTCTGGAATTCTATGTGTGTGCTGTTCGTGCTAGGATTCATACGCTTTTCCAGCACATAATATCGCTCATAAACAAAACTTGGAGAATCTACCGAGCAAATATCAGGGGAGTTTCTCATTCTAATTCTTTTTAAATTTCCGTATTTAATGTTTTATATATTACAAACAGGAGTTGTCATTAATTTCAAGTGGGGGGATGGAATTAGAATGTTTACTTGTCCTAATTTTCACATTAAAATGCTTAAATTATGCTCAAATTAAAAAAAATTCAAGCATACTTTTGTGAAATTACTTGATACATAACCCGCACACAATAACCCTTGTTAGATATTGTAAGGATTTAACCTTTCCGTTTCCAAATGTTTACCTAAATTCCACAAAATATGAGTGTGCCGGTGATGTTGTAGACTTTAGAACTTGGCTTGGTATATCACTCGAGACCACAGTGATGAGTACTATGGATTTAGATGGAGTAACTTGTTTAAATTGGTAAATTTTAGAATTACACCCATATTTGCCTTTACATGTTGTTATTTAACTAAAAAAAAAAAAAAAAAAAAAAAAAAAAAAATAAAAAAAAAAAAAAAAAAAACTAAAAAAAAAAAAAAATAAAAAAAACAAAAAAAAAATAAAAAACAAAAAAAAAAAAAAAAAAAAAAAAAAAAAAAAAAAAAAAAAAAAAAAAAAAAAAAAAAAAAAAAAAAAAGAAAAAAAAAAAAAAAAAAAAAAAAAGAAAAAAAAAAAAAAAAAAAAAAAAAAAAAAAAAAAAAAAAAAAAAAAAAAAAAAAAAAAAAAAAAAAAAAAAAAAACTAACTACATCGGTTAGTTAACTCAGTTTAAACCCTTTTCCACTCTCATCTTTAGAGTGATGATCCATTAGAACAACCCGTAGAGCCAATCCTTTAGGAATTACACCAACTATTTGTTTCGTTACACCCTTACACCTTAACCTACCCTGTTAGATTAAGTTTAATTTACAGTTGCTAGTTGCTTAAAGTGTAAAGTTTGTATTTCCTGAGTCTTGTGTCATTTTCTATCTTTGGTGCGGTTGGAAATTTGCACATTGCAAATGAGAATGTATATTAGTAGTCAAAACTCATGTGATTTTACTACCGTCACAATTATTGGTGAATCCGAAGAACGAAGGAACTATCAAAGAAATTATCCGGAATTATTATGATCGTGAAGATGGTGAAACTACACCGAGATTTGAAGAATAGTTAGCAAAAAAAAATCAAAAAAATGAGAAAAATACAAAAAGAGAGAGAAAGAAAGTTTGAAGATAATCGTTTCGCAAAGAGCATTACCGAAGGAATTACACGAAGGATCGATTATTCGTTGATACGTCTAAAAAATCAACGATGTAGAGTATTGTACAAAGTGGTAGATATCGCCACTTACCTTGTAGAGTATGTAAAGTTTTGGGATGATTGGGAAGTTGATCGTTACGGGAACGCCAACTTAGGTTGTTGTTTTTTATCTATGATCAAGACGTTGTAAATAGTTGTGTCTTTATCATGGTAACGGTCGGGAAAAAGTGTCTAGCAACTTGTATCTTAAGTCTTAATCTATTTGTTTCTTGATTTTTATTTAACAACAATTTACTTCCCTCTCACCTAATGATTAGCCGTTGGTTTTACGCGAATGAGGACTTGTTCGAGCGTATATGTCATTCCGTCGTTACGACATGTATGCATGTCTAGCTTCCTCGCTTGGTTATAGGGCTTTGGTGAAAGTTAGAAGGTTCCTACCCTATATCATTCTTCATCCTAACCGTTGGTTAAATTCGAATGAGGATGTGATCGAACACACATGTCTATTCCGTCGTTACAGCCATGTATGTGTGCTTCAGCTGCCTTGTTGGAGTGGTACTTCTGGTGAAAGATTGTAGATTGATCAACCGTACGCCTTTCCATACAAAAAACCCATATTTACCTTTATAAACTTGTTACTCCTTGGCTTTAGTGGTGGAGATGTGTATCCTTACTAAGCTTATGATAGAATACTCGTCACGACCGAGCAATTGAGCAAATTAGTTACATATCACCACATAGATTACTTGAGTGATTTGAGTGTTTTCATCTTCCTATTTCGTGAGGTATTTGGTTGTGTGCTTGTAATAGATCAAATAAGTGATTTAATGGAAAATATCCTTAGTGATATATTTTTACAAACTTCTAAATGCTACTTGAGGACAAGTAGGATTCAAGTGGGGATATTTAATGACATCAAATAACGTTTATTTTATAGCATCATTTATTACAATGATTTTAACCTATTTTTGTATAGGTTATTTGGCAAAGATTATTGTTACTTAACGTTTATATTTAAGAATTGGTAGTTATATTATGGAGTATTGGTGAAAGTTAGCAAATAGGCGCGCATTTCTGGAGCTTAAATAAAGATATTTTAAAGTTGACTATTCTGGTATGACAATACGCTGTATCCATCAAGGATGATACGGGCGTATCCGTGCCTGCACTCACCAAAGACCATAGAGGAATAAGCTCAATACGCCGTATCCAGAGGACTCAATACGTCGTATTCAAGATATGGAATCAATATAATATTCTGGAAGATATCAAGCGTGGTCCCTACTCCAAGAAATCCCCAATACACCGTATCCAACACTTGGATACGCCGTATCCAACCGACTTCCAGACCTTATAAATAAAAAACTCAAAAATGAGTTTTCAGGGTGCTAAATCATATTCTTGATACCTAAACCATAAAAGTCGATTTCAAAGGAGAAAAAGAGCAGAAGAGGTCGAGAAACGTTATCAATTCCATAGAAGACATCGTGTAATTCCATATACTTTAGTAATCGTTCAGTTTTTGGTATCATTCATTAACTCGGTTAGTTTACCTTGGCTAAATAATTGCTCTTGTATTTATTATGATGTTTAAAGGATAATACCTTTGGGTATTAGCCATTATTATGAACATCTAAATGTTTGGTATTCGTTTATCTTGATTTCTTGATTTATCATTGTATGCTTGTTTATGTATATCAATTAATACTTGTTTACGCGCTTTTGAATGCGACCTATCATTCAACCGGATCTAGTGAAGCGGACCAAGTAGATCTAGAGTCTGGGATAGCTCTCCATATAGTAATTTATACATCTAGAATTATAGTTACACAAATATTGTCCTTCTAAGTTTGTGTCTAGGATACGCTTCGGGCTTAACTAGTTAATTGGATATTGCTAATGGTTTATTGATCGTGTTTACTAGCAGGTGACCTAGATAATTCAACAAATAATGTTCTAATTTCATTGGATAGTTGACAAGTGGACTACTTGTGTATAAATTGCCATTAAGCGGTAAGTGGGTAAAGTCTGTATGAGCTAGGGTTTAACAAGATCACCATTGCTTTAATCCCTAAGATAGATTATAATCAGCAAATAAGGATGCTTTATGCGGATGCTTTAATTGTGACAGGATTAATGTGTCTAGGTCTTAGGATGATGTAACGCCTAAGTCTTAAGAATGGTATGCCACCTCGAGAGAAGAAATCATTGCACTTAATAAATAAACCAACTTTCTAATCGGATTAATAATGGTTAATACAGTTTTCTTATATAAGGTTCGACCGCTCTTTTATCTTTTGTTAATTAGCTTGCGTGGGTAAAAGTGCCTTGAATTGATTGTAGTCACCAACCAAACCGTGCCAGTCTCTCAGACTGAAAACCCCAATTTTCCTGTTAGAATTAGGATTTAGACTGACATAGGTTAAACATAGGTTTACAATAGAATAGAATTAACATAGATTAGATAGCCAAGATATTAATTAAATTGATAGATTTAACCTCGCTTCTAGTGTTTGACACCCTACTTACCACGAAACTACTACCGATCGGGTACACTGCCCGTTAAAGTGTTGTTTTTGGTTTAGTCGGCAAAATATAAATTTAAAACTTGAATCAATAAAATATACATCACACAACGACACATCAAGTTTTTGGCGCCGTTGCCGGGGGTGAAAATTAATCTTGATTTTTATTTGATATTTTGGTTTTTAACATTAGATTAGATCTAACCCGTAGGATTAGTTTAATTTAGATTAGTGTATATCCTTGTATATTCTGTAATATTTGTATATTTGTGTGTTTATTTGTTTGCGTATTTAATTGGTATTCTTAAATACACTATTCTGGTCGACAATTGAATACGGCGTATCCACTTACATGATACGGCGTATCCAGCTTTCTGTCCAATAGAGCGTATTCATCCCAACAGATTAATACGGCGTATCCACTTCCATTGGATACGGCGTATCTAACTTTCTATCCAATATAGCGTATTCATTCAACTGATTAATACGGCGTATCCACTTCTATTGGATACGGTGTATCGATCATCTGATAAAGTTCTTTTCCATTCTCGAACTTAAAGCCCAAATGTTTTTTATATACATTTCTCCGCTGGTTCTACTGATAATTTTATGGGTATTTTTCAGTAAGAATGACACATGTTATCAAAGGAGAGTTCGAGAAAATTAAGGATGTTAAGGTCGAAGATGTTTCGCTCACTTGCGATACACCACTTGAGGTTTTCAACAATGAAGTCAGTTGATTAAGCGGAATGGATGAGGATTTATTCACATATGAAGTTGAAGTTGCTAACATCCCATGTAACTCAAATATGGATGATGATTCGGAGCATGAAGCTTATGATGATATGGGATATGATCCGTCTGATGTTGCATTTACTGAATGGTTGGGATCGAAAATTTTCAACTACAAAACAATGGATCATTATACTATGAAAGCATTATGGATTTACTGGATTAGAGGAGATGATGAGGTTGAGCTCACAGATGAAGAATCTTCTGATGATATAGATGAAGTTGCTGAAGTATTCAGGATCGACACTAATCTATTTAAATTTGAAACACCTATGTGCAAGACATTCGAAGAATTTAACTATCTTTTGCAAATCGATCCAGACTTACTTACTAATGACATTGAGGGATTCAAGACCTACGAAGATTACAAGAATGATTGGATCTATAAATGGAACAAGAACGTACCATGGGTGGATGAGAAGCCATGGACTAACACCGAAGTTTGGACCAAACCCACACCAGTTAAACATACTTGCAAGCCTTTCAACTATAAGACTGGGTGTTTAGAATGGCCAACATGTAGTTGGAAGGATGATGGATACTGTAATAGAGGAAACTTACTTGAAACTTACATTATTAGAAACCAACTCCATTACCAAGACCTTGAATGGTATGAGGCTTTGGAAAATAGTGAACTTAAAGATGAGGCTTTAAGAAACAAAGCTATCATGGAAGGATTTATCAAAGAAGATGATGATGAGTCACATTACAAACAAGAGAGACGATGGAACATATATACTAACTATAATGATGCTTATGAGATTGATCATGAAGATAATGAGAGGGAAGAATTATGTGAAGTTCATGACCTGCCGGTATGCAATGTAAGGAGATATATGATGATCAAATATTCGTTCAATAATGATGAAGAGTATGTTGCTGTAAAAGAAGACAAATACAATGATCTTACTATCACAAGAAAAGAGGGATGCCAAGCTTACCAAGAAATCTTTCGGATAATGGACGAAGGATGGAAGGTGATGCGCACCAAAGAATGAAGAGAAGCTGAAGAAAAGTCTAACTTAAAGACTTCGCTGTAAACAAAAGTGCTTCCCGGGAGACAACCCGGATTGTTATTTAATTTTATCAAGTCTGTCTTCCCAGACATCAATACGGCGTATCCGCTCCATACCATACGGCGTATTGATTGTCTAGACGTTATCAGTCTTTATTTTTATTGCACTTTAAAAACATTATTGTCAGATCTGGAATACGGCGTATTCACTAACCTGATACGCCGTATCCACCAGACTGACCCGTAATTAGTTTGTTTAGTTTAGTTTAAATTAACCGTAGGTAACAAGATAGGAATGCACATGTTTTGCTTATATTCTATTCAAGACCTCGTTAAAGAAATATCGACGAAGTTGGTGGAATGCATATTTTCTAAAATTCTATATGTGTGCTGTTCAGACGCTTTTTCAGCACATAATCTTGCTCATAAACGCAACTTGAAGAATCTACCGAGCAAATATAAGGGGAGTTTCTCATTCTAATTCTTTTTAAATTCCCGTATTTAATGTTTTATATATACAACGAGGACGTTGTATAATTCAAGTGGGGGGATAGAATTAGAATGTGTACTTGTCCTATTTTTCATACTAAAATGCTTAAATTATGCTCAAATTTAAAATTTTTTCAAGCATACTTTTGTGAAATTACATGTTACATAACCCGCACACAATAACCCTTGTTAGATATTGTAAGGATTTAACCTTTCCGTTTCCAAATGTTACTTTGATACAAAAACCCGCACAACAATAACCCTAGTTGAGATATTTGAGGATTTTAAAACCTTTCCGATTCTAAATGTTAAACACCAAATTTCACAAAAAATGATTGTGCCGGTGATGTAGTAACTTTAAACTTGGAATGGTATATCATATTCGAGACCACAGTGATGAGAACTATAGTGATTTAGAATGAGTAAACTTGTTTTAATTGGTAGAATTTTAGGATACACCCCAAAATTGCCTTTACATGTTTGTTTATTAACTTAACTACAAGCCGGTTAGGTTTTTAACCTCCCATTTATAACATTTCACTCACAATCATTTAAGTGATGATCCCTTAGAACAACCCGTAGAGCCAATCCTTTAGGAATTACACTAATTATTTGTTTCGTTACTCCCTTACAGCCGTACCCTACCCTGTTCATTATTAAGTTTAATATACAGTTGCTAAGTTGCTTAAAGTGTAAAAGATTGTATTTTTATCCCGAATCTATTGTGTCATTTTCTAACTTGGTGCGGTCTAAGAAAATTTTCCATTGCAAATGGGAATGTATTTTATAGTCCAAGCTCATTGATTTTTACTTTTACTACTGTCACAATTATTGGTGAATCCAAAGAACGAAGGAACTATCGAAGAAATTATCCGGAATTATTATCATGAAGATGGTGAAACTACACAGAGATTTAAAGCAATCGAAAAAAATACAAAAAGAGAAAGAAAGTTTGAAGATAATCGTTTCACAAAGGAATTACCGAAGGAATTACACGAAGGATCGATTATTCATTGATACGTCTAAAAATCAACGATGTAAAGTATTATACAAAGGTGGGAATATATCTCACTTGCCTTGTAGAGGTATGTAAAGTTTTGGATGAATTGAAGTTGACCCGTTACGGGAACCCAACTTATGTTTTTTTTTTTTTTTATCAATGAACAGACAATGTAAATAATTGGGTTCATTATCAGAACCGGTCGGGCAAGAAATGGTCTAGCTACTTGTATCCTTAAAGTCTTAATCCGTATATTTTTTCTTGAATTTATATTTAACACCAAGTTACTGCTCTCTCACCTTATGATAGCCGCGTGTTTTAACGCGTAACGAGATCATACGAACCTGCATGCGTCTAATCCCTCGTTCCGGAGTGTATGCAAGCCTTTGTACCCTTGTTGGTTTACGACTTTTGTGAAAGTTAGAGAGGTTCCATACCCTATATCATTCTTCAACCTAACTGAATGGTTGAAATTGCGAATGGGATTTTATCGTACACACATTGTCTATCCACATACCGGGTGTGTAGTTTGCTTCATTACTAGCCTGTTGAGTGGTGCTTCAGGATGAAAGATTGTAGAATGATCAAACCATACGCCTATCCAATATAAAAACCCATATTACCTTTATAAACTTGATTACTCTTAGCTTTTAGCGTGGAGGATGTGTATCCTTAGCCAAGCTTATGATAGAAAACTCGTCATGACCGAACAATTTAGCGAATTGTTTTAACATGTTACCACATAGATAATTTGAGATGATTGAAGTATGTTTTTGTCATCTCCAATTTCTGAGGTGTTTGGTTGTGTACTTGTAATAGATCAAATAAAAGCTTAAACAGAAAATAGTCCTATGTGATTTAATTTTTATAAACTTCTACAGGCTACTTGAGTACAAGTAGGATTCAAGTGGGGGATATTTTATGACTACAAATGAACGTTATTTTAAAAGCAACATTTATCCCACGATATTAACACATTTTTGTATAGTTTTATTGAAAAGAATTGTTCACTTTAAATCGTTAATTTTAAGAATTGCAGTAAATCTATGGATAATTGGTGAAGATAGCAAAAGGCGCGCATTATGGAGCTAAACGAAGATATTTGAAGATTACTATTCTGAAGACCATACGTCGGTATCCGTCAAGAAATAATGGCGTAGTCCGTCCTAACTCACCAAATACCACTACAGGAATGATGAACAATAAGCCTATCAAGATGAAAGGACTCAATACCCGTATTCAAGATATGGAATCAATAAAAATTTGAGAAGATATCAAAGCGTGGTGCCAAACACCAAGAAATCCCTAAATACTCATAATCCACTCTTGTGTATACGGCCGTATCCAAAAAACCTCCTCCGACTATCCAAACCCTATAAATACAAAGACTACAAAAACAAGTTTTAAAGTTGAGCGAAATCCTAATCTCGATACCTAACCTACCACAAAAGGTGATTTTCAAGGAGAAAAGAGCAGAATTAGGTCGAGCAATACGTATTCGAATTCCATAGAAGACAACTGAATTTCCATATACTTTATAAACGTCAGTTTTTTGAGGAGTATCATTTCGTTAACAACGACGTTTAGTTTACCTAGGCGTAAATATTACTCATTGAAGTATAAGATACTTTTGAAATGCTAATACCTTTTGGTATTAGCCATTATCATGAAATTTGAATGTTTGGTATTTGTTTATGCCTCGATTTCTCTTGATTTATCGTTGAGTGTTCGTAATTTTACTCAGTCTATCACATTTATACCTTGTTTAAGCGCCTTTGTAATAGTTCCTATCATTCAACTGATCTAGTAAGCGGACTATAGCAATCTAGATCGGGGATAGCTTTCCAAAATAGGTAATTTATACATCAGAATCATAGTTTACACCAAAATATTGTCCTTCATAAGTTCGTTCTAGGATACCTTCAAGCTACATTTTATTAATTTGAGATATGCAATATGTTTATTGATCGTGTAACTTAGCAGTTGACCTAGCATAATTCAACAAAGTACATGTTTCACAAGTCCATTGGATAGTTTGGAAAAGAGGACTACTAGTGTATAACACTTGCCATTAAGTCGTAAGTTGGTAGTAAAGTCCTCCTATTGAGCTAGGTAAACAAGATCACCAATACTTTAATCCCTAAATAAATTAATAATCAGCAAATAAAGGATCTTTATTGGATGTTTAATTGTTGACAAATTAATGTGTCTAGGTCATAAGGATGAGTAACGTTTTAAGTCTAAGATGATACGCCACTCGATAGAAGAAATCATTGCACTTAATAAACAAACCAAAGCAGTTCAAATCGATAATAAAGAGGTTAATTACCTGATTTCTGTATATAGAGGTTTTGACCTCTAATCTTTCAACCTTTTATTAATTAGCTTGCGTGGCGTAACAGTGCCTATGTATTGATTATAAGACACCAACGCAAACCGTGCCAGTCCTCACAGGCTGAAAAAAACCCATCTATTCGCCGTTAGAATGTAATAATTAAGACTGACATAGGTAACATAGTTTTAAATAGCAAGAATTAACAATATTATAATAACCAGATAGTTAATTAAATTAATAGATTTAACCATGCATTAATGTATTCGGCCACCCCAACTTACCACATACGCTACTACCGACGCGTTGTACACTGCCCGTTAAAGTGTTGTTTTTGGTTTAGTTGGCAAAATATAAATTTAAAACTTGAATCATCTTAAATATACCATACAACAACAGCACATCACTCCACCTTCAAGAAATTCAGTGACCATGGTCTCTATAGCATCCTTCTGAGTAGGAGGGTTTCTATAGGGTCTAATGTTTATTGGTGAAGTAATGTCTTGCAAAGGAATTCTATGATCATGTTTTCTGTGAGGTGCTAAGGACTTTGGAACAGCAAACACCTCCTCATATTTATGCAACAATGGACTTATGAAAGAATGAATATTAGTAGGTTCAGTGGTTATACCTGTACTTATAAGCTCAACTTGAACACCAAAGGAATGGTAAACACACAATGCCATAGAAAACAAATTTGCACCCAATGGTTTGCCCTGCATCCATTGTAATGCAAGTTGTGGAGCACCTCTGATAGCTACTCTTCTCTCTTGATACATGAATTCCATTTTCAT
>BQNB010080479.1:0-29919 GCA_026074375.1 Tanacetum coccineum
TTGTGGTAGATGTTGTGAAGAAAGATAGAAAGCAAACCAAAGCTGAAATTCCTGCTCTTGTCACTCAAGAATTTGTTGCTCATGCACCTCATATCATTGAATAACTTTTTAGAATTCACATGAAAACTACAGTTCTTAATGTGCATCCAACTTCAAGTGGTTCAACTACTTTAATTACTAATTTGCAACATCAATTATACATGAAAATGAAGTCTGATCCATAATCACAAGTTGTTGACGTTGACTTGTAGAATGCATTTAAGGCTAAGTATGAAAAGTATTTTGGGTCAACTGAATCTTGCAGACATGATGCTTTTCTCAAGCGTGATCATGACGACCATCTTTATGATGATGCTCTTCTCACGAGGGAGAAAAGTACGAAAAGGCAAAGGAGTTTCAGAGTTTATGATGAAACACCAGATTTGCTAAATGAGTTTCAGAGTTTTGATATGCGAGTACCAACAATTGCATATCACAAAAGAATAGAGGATACACTCAAAGATATGATAAAGAATCAGTTTACAGATGCTGAAGAGTACGCCTACCATCTTGAGCAAGCACAGAACTACATGGAAACTCAAATTGTGTGGGAAAATGGGCAGGAGGATTTGATAACTCTAAAGAAGGATACTCTCCTATTTTATGGTACTCAAAGAAATCCAAATGAACCCCCAAGGTATTTGTACAATATGGATTTATTCTATTTGAAGAATGAGAATACAGAGGAGAAGAAATATGTACTTTTATTGCATAAGATCCATGCAAATTCATTTCCAGAGAATGATCTTGAAGAAAACTTATCACGATGGGTACGCAAAGAGTTCAAAACTTTCAACAAAGAAGCAAGATTTTTTATTCAACATTGGAGAGATACATGGCATAAGAGGTTTTACATTATCAAGAAAAGAAAGGGCTGATCTAGAGGAAGTCTATTCATACCACAGAATTGTTGAAGTGGTCAGAATCACTATAGATAAATAGTATGGGCTGGACTTAATGGAAGAAATCATAGTGAAAAGAGATAATAATAAGTCGGATAGCTATTCTGATGCTGATTTAAAGTATCTGAACAAGAACAATATTGAAGATATGTATTACATGTGCCAGAACAAGAAAGTTAATATTCATGAGAATCGATTGTTGAATTCCTTGCTAGTATTCATCAGAAGTTGCGTGATATGGGAAAGAGTGCATGATTCTCAGTTGGGAATCAAGAGTTATCAGAAGAAAATCAACCGCATTGCACCAACTCTAACCGTTTATGGTATTGATGAACTTAACACCTACTATGTTTTTGACGTACCTTTTGTTGGTATAGTATACTTGAACAACAAGGAGGAGAAAAGGATCATGGGCTTAACAAAGATACTAAAATTTTATGATGCAACACTAGAAAAGGTCCTGAAGGAAGTAAAGTTAAAGATTGTTGAATCTGAGTACAAGTTAAAGACTTTAGTGCTTGGTAATTTAGACCTCAAGATCATGAAAACGTTGGAAGAGAGATTGAGAAGCGTCTAAAGTAACGGAAGTAGATGAGAAGATGGGAGTCATTCGTGAATGGAAGACCAATTCTACAAAACAGAGCGCTTCAAGAATAATCAACCCATAGGGGGAGATTGTTAGGATTCTAAAAGTGTTTATTATTCGAATATGAATTGGTCTTGTAATAATAGTTAGTTTTATTATTTATTTAAGTGTAATAAGGAAATTTGGTCAAACTTAAGTAAATTGACCAAATTATCAAGTAGTTAGTAAGTTTAGAGAATAAGTATAAATAGGGAGGAAAACCTCATTACTTTAAGTTTTGCCAATTTGTAATTCTTCTCTCCATCCCTTTTCTTTCTTTTTCAATTCAATCTTCATTTTGATAAAACTTCATCTCGAGCTTTCTCTCTTAATCCTAATCATTTTATATGATACACAATGCATAAATGATATATAACATGAAGCAAAAGTGTGATTCTTATTTTTGTAGGTCCGCATGAAGTAATATTTGAGTTGAAAAGAATATGAATTTATGTTCTTTGAGAACTCTTATAAATTTTTCCAGCTAAATAAAACTTATAATCTAACTAGCTTTAGTTTTTTTAATAATCTTTGTATCCCGCATGTAAGTTTGGGTAAATAAAAAGTCTTTGCAAATGTTATCAAAACTCAGCTTTTAGGATAATTTTGAGCTTTTTCGAAGTTGATTACTTGAGTAGCTTGTTTTTGTGTTTATACAAGTAGTTATACCCGCGCGTCGCTGCGGGACGGTTAGCGGAGCGTGAGGTTTGAAGAAACTTAAAGTTTTATTCATAAAAAAACAGATCGATGACTCCAACAGTGCGAGAGGGTATTCCGAGAATAAAAAAAAAATTATTTTAAAAATTTTTTGAGAAAAAAAAAAGAACAAAAAAAAACAGGTAGAAAACAAATAATGTGACCCACTTTATTAATGTGGGGGTTGGGTCAAAAACATTTAATTTAACCCACTTTTTTGGGTCGGGTCCCCCAGTAATTGTATTGTTTAGAAATGTGTATTAACAAGTAGCTATACTCGCGCGTCGCTGCGGGACGGTTAGCGGAGCACGAGGTTTGAAGAAACTTAAAGTTTTATTCATAAAAAAACAGATCGATGATTCCAACAGTGCAAGAGGGTATTCCGAGAATAAAAAGAAAAAAATTATTTTAAAAATTTTTTGAGAAAAAAAAAAGAACAAAAAAAAAACTGATCAAAAACAAATAATGTGACCCACTTTATTAATGTGGGGGTCGGGTCAAAAACATTTAATGTGACCCACTTTTTTTTGGTCGGGTCCCCCAGTAAGAGTTGAGATCCCTAAAGACCACAAAATTGACATAGATCCAATGGACAAATCTCCACCATCCATCTAATTTTCAACCAATGGTCAAGATCTCCCCCACCTTTTACACTAAAGGGGTAAAATTGTCACATATATAAACACAAAATTACACACACATCAATTTGGTACAAAAAAGAACGGTCTCACCCACCACCCACCGGTTTCCACCGGTGACTCATCCTCCCAACAAACTTTTTCCGGCGGCTCCTCTTCTTCCTTTTTTCACCGGAGACCTCCACTTCTAAATAGATCGGGCTCCACCGACCAGACACCTTCTTCATGGCAACCTCCCTTACCAGTTGCCTTCTTCCGGCGACCACCACGACCATCCACCTTCTTCCGTCGACCTCCCCGACCAACCACCTCCTCCATTCTAGAACTAGGTAAATCATATATGATTCTGTGTAAAATAATGTGTTTTATTAAATCATTGTGATGTGTTTTGTTGAATGTGATGTGTTTTGTTAAAAGATTCTGAATATTTTGTTTGTTAGATGATTTTGAATATTTTGAATATTATGGAGAATCATATATGATTTTTCATGAATCATATATGATTCTTGTGAATCATATATAATTCATGCTAGTAAGTATAGCTGTATTCCATGATGAATTACGCTCCAAACAACATGAGTCTGTTATTTATAGTATGCAGTGGCAACGATGTTAGTTTGGTCTATTCTCGTATCGCTTATGGTGCGTCATACTTGTAAAATGAAAGAGGGTGTACTATTTCTTTTGTCTCTTTAAATCTTCAACTCAGATGTAAGTGTTTCATGATGTTTCATAGTATCTTTGTATAATGCTCTATATTTCTTGTAATTTTACACCTAGAGATAATCTGCATTCTAATCTTATGTTTTGCAGATGGGTATAATGATTACATACTGGCAACTATTTTAAAGGTTAGTTTCCAAATGCACTACATATCTAATCTTATGTTCAAGCAGTGACTTTCCACGCAACAAACAACTACTTTGTAACTACTTCTCTTGACAATTCATGGTGCTTTAATGATCTATCATCTGGAACATGCCTTGCACATGTTTCTTCTTTACTTGAAAACCTATAGCAGTGCTGGTTATTTCATGGTTTCTGGACTTAGATTATTGATGTGGTCAATGTGTAGGTTGAAAATACATCTCAATCCCAGGGTTATACCGAACAAGAAGCGAGAAACGCTGCTGCTATGGAAAAAGCAACTACAACTTCTTGAATAGTTTTGCGTTTTCCAAATCATACTTTGTTTAGATTTGTTTTTTCTTTATTTTTGTCTAAGACTGTTGGAAAAGTGCTTTGAAGATCTAAACTGAATTACTTTATGTTTAATGTTCTAGTAAATTTGGTATTTTAAAGTGTTTTGTAGAATCATCTATATATGGTTGTTGTAGAATCATATATGATTCATGGATGAATCATATATGATTCATGAGCGAATCATATATGATTCATGAATGAATCATATTTGATTCATGGATGAATCATATTTGACAACAAATATAACTGAATGTACTTAACACAAAAAACATTAGTAAATGTACTTAACACAAATCATATATGATTCATATTGAATCATATATGATTCATATTGAATCATATATGATTCAACATGAATCATATATGATTTGATTAATCAAAGTAACATGTAAAAGTAAAAAGATCAATCAAAGTATCAAGTAAAAATCCATTTCATACCATAAAAGATATCATCGGATTTTGCATACAACTAAGTACTTGTTCAGACCTACATCAGTACTAGGATTCACAACATCTAAAAGTTACAAGATATTAAAGGACTGCCATCAGTTGGCCAACAACTACCATTCACAACAGACTACCATCTGTTTGTAAGCCAAATCAAACATATTCTCTGCATGAACATTGAACTTGTGCAACAGAATCTTTGTAGAAATCTTGAACCTCATGCGCCTTAACAACGAAACCTGCTCCTCCGATTCTTCACAAAGACCGACATCCCATTTTGCAATAGGATCACCAATGTAAGACTCCATATGGAGCATCATAAACACCCTGTAATCTACATGATTCTTGGCAGTCTGCCACTTCAACTTTGAGATGTGTGATCTCAGTTTCGCTTCGTGTTTGGGATGTTTATGCTCTTTCAGATACCTAGCAAATAGCTTTTTCTACAATAAAAAAGGAGAAAAGCAAAGTAAAAAAACTGAACATATATCAAATGTAAAATCATTCACATGAATCATATATGATTTCATGTGAATCATATATGATTCACAGGAAATCATATATGATTCACATCTGAATACTTCCTTCTGACAACTTATTCTCTTTGTACACAAACACATTCTTCATTGATATCTTTCTCTGAATACTCTTTAGGAGGATCACCATAGACATTGTGGACAATCCTGCTCTCATATAGTACTTCTAAACCTTCATGAATCAGTAACTCCACCTTGCATTTGTGTCATACAACCAGTGTTGCCCTCATCATATTCTTCCTCACTACCACTACCCTCTCCCTCATCAGCTGCAAGAAAAACAGAAATACATCACAAAAAATGTTAAATAAAAAAAACTAGTCATCTAAAAACCTAAACACAAACTGTTTATTTGTGTTTACATGTATAAGGCCATCTGTCATGGTGAATCAGATATGATTCATTGAGAATCATATATGATTCTCCATGACATATGGCCTTATACATGTAAACACAAATACACACAAACATGTTAACCAGTTGCCGCCTACCACGTAATCACCCATCTATCCCTCCAATCCAATAACCCCAATCTACCCACATCAGTCGACTTACTAGCACCACATTATCAACAAGCCAATACACAATCAACTAGTCCCTAATTTCTTATCAAATAGCCCCCAAAAGTGAAAAACACTTTAAATCTCTTATCAAAACACATCAACAAATCTTTAAAAAGCAATACATATATGATTCTCAATTAACAAACTTAACACATAATCATATATGATTGTCTAAAAAAAATCATTCAAAAACACTACTCATTTCAACACAAAACAATACTCATTCTTTAAAAACTGATCAAAACTGTCAATAAGCATACAAATAAGCATATTTAGCATAAAAACTAAGCCTAATAAGCAAAATAATCGGCAAATCAGAATAAGCATAAAAACCAAAATAAAAAGAAAGCAAAATCAAAATAAGCCTAAAAAATCAGAATAAGCATCATCACCTTGAATAGATGATGGATCGATCTTCATATTATGCTTCATCGCTGCTATTTCACCGCGTAAATCCATCAATCATAAAATTTGGGGATAAAATTAGGGTTTGAGATATGAAATTAGGGTTTGTGTTTGTGAATTAGGATCGGTGGTTGAGTGTGTGTGTGTGTGTGTGTGTGTGTGTGTGTGTTTTATCTCATTTGTGTGAGATATGAAATGAAGAAGATGGGGGAGAAAAAAAAGACGAATGTACCCCTGTTGTAAAATGAGACGGGGTGTTTTTTTAATGTGTATTTATCTCAACCGTTTGATGAGAAGTAAATGGAGGGTGGAGATGGGTTCATTGGATCTATGCCAATTTTAGGGTCTATAATGAACTTTTGCCCCCAGTAATTATTTTAGAAATTTTCAAGTCTATTTGTATCGTTTAGAGTAAACTACATAGATGGTGCTTGTGGTTTGAGTTGACTTGTATGTTCGGTCCTTTAATTTTTTTCTGACTCCAATAGTCACCAACTCTAAAACCCTTAACACCCACAGTCTCTTAACCAACTAGACGTTAAATTTGACAGTAAGATTGCTCATGTGACTTGCACACGAGAACATATTAGTCATTTCCATTCCAATCTTTCACCAACACAACATCCCTTCCTTTCGCCCTCTTTCTTGCTATACCTTTTCATCTTTGTAGTTCTACATCTCTAGAAATTTCAAATACCAATAATCATCATCATCAAAGTCAAAATAAGCTCTAAAAATAAATAAACACAATCATAAAAAACAATAACCATCAATTAGGTCGCCAACTATAAGGTTCGACAACAAAAAAGTTTGCCAACAAAATCAGTTCGCCAATTCTAATTTGCCAATAACAAAGTTCACCATCAATCAGTTTCGGCAAACAACTTAGAGTTCGCCAATATGAGTTTCAGCAAGCAAAGTTTATAAGTGGCAAATAAACATCGTGGTCTCAATTTTACCATCATTGTCCACTAAAAATTCTAACAACATAACCAACACAATAAAAACTCTTATCCATAACCATCTTGTAACACCCCAAAATTTAAATTTTAGCAATAGACAACTAAATAATATTTATGGGATATTAAAAAGTTATTTAACGAAATAAGGACCAAAAAATTAAATAGTTAACAAAAAGGACCTCCGATGTAACATACTTAATGGCAAGGACTAACGGTGCAAAGTATAAACTAAGATGTCAAAATACATAAATGCCTTTATGGCTTTATAACCTTAAATCCCAGAGGTTACTCCCTCATTGTTACACGTGTATCTCTTATGTGTATGTAGTGGAAGAAAAAAGAGTTATTATCATTCTAAGAAGAAATTGTCATATGAGGGTTCATGAAGTAAGTCTTGGTGAACTGTGTAATCACAATGAGCTTTGAGTGATCTTTTTTTTTAGCATCTTGAGTGATCTTAACTAGTTTCCCCATCAAGGTGTTTAAGTGTCTATATAAGTAAGTGGAAGCAAGAGGAAATCCTAGTTTAAACACGAGGTGAGTAACGGATTAGTAGCACGTTTTGTGGTCAAGATATTTTATTGTTAATGTTTCTAGTTTCATGATTAGCAAAAAGTTATAGTTATTGTTGTTAGTTTGAATAAATGATAGTAGAATCATTTATAGTATTCATGTGTAGTTACAAGTGTTGCAGATAGGGTCGGATCAGTTATCGCAAAGTGCATAAATGGTTTCAGGTAGTCTATATGGCCCATACGACGTATAGGTCCCATACGGTGTATAGACTAAGTCTATACGGCGTATGGAGTTAGGTTTTTTTTAAATATAAAAATTAGTCCGGCCATTTCACATCTCATTAACAAGAAGTTCAACAACAACAGGCAAACAAATATGTCCTATTTCTCCTCAAGGAAAACGGTATCAAACAAAAAACGTATTAACAACAATAACCAAGCAACATATTCAAAAATAATACAAAAGATCTTGAGTTTTTATTACTTATAAGAAAAGATTTTTAAAATCTTAACAAAAACCCATCATCGATCTTAACAAACTAATTTTTCTTTCAAGAGAACAAAGAACGTGTTCAAAAACAAGATTCAGATTTGAGTTTGTTTGTTTATGATTCGAGGTAATATGATAAATATAAGAGAAAATGCGAGAACTTGAGTATCTATAATAGGAATAACTATAATCATAATATGAGGTTATAATACGTTTTAATTCTCTTAAAGAGATTATAATAGAACCTTAGGTTCTTCAAACCTTTACAATCATAACTTGATGATATATTATTGTGATTCTCCTGGTGGGATCATAATTGAACTTGAGGTTTATGATGTGGTCGTTGTAAACGCAACAGGTTTTACAACTCTCTAGGCAGAGTACCTAATCGTTGCAGTGTAGTATAGCAAGGACTCTGGGGTTGTTATCGTTCTCTAGGGGTATAGCGTGTGAAGACTCGAATTAAATGTAACTACGGTCAAGAGGTTGAAAGAAGATTATTTTTATATTTTTATATTTTATGAAAGGAGGTAAAATCTTAGGTTTGAAGAGGTTTTGATTTAGCTAATACTACTCCTAATTGCAAGGAATAAAATAAACTAGAAAACAATGATACAATGAAGCGAATTTACTTAGGATGCACTACTCCTTGCTAGCTATCAAATTCTACCTATTGCTTTGTCACCCTTGTGATGTAATGTATAAGTATTTCCTAATTCTTAAACGAATTACACGAACCCACCGTCTATGTAATATTCCATTAAGGCAACACACAAGTAAGGTAGTATGAAGACTATTACAATGCCTGTAAGAGTACATTACATGCATTAAAACATTTAAGAGAGGTCAACCATATTAGGGGTAAGGTAGTATGAAGACTGCTACCCCAGACGTCTTCGCAAATAATTAAGGAGCTAATTTTCTAGAGCCTAACGCGCATACCCATCAACAAGAAGCACTAGAAAACTAGAACTATAAACTATAATCAATTAAACTTATTGAATTTGTCACGCCTTAAGGATGAATGTAGAGGATCTACAACATCAATAAGAAAACAATAAGATATAATTAATTAATGACAAGTTTCATGCATTCCCAAATAAACCCTAGATGAATTAGCCAAGCATACTTGAATAAGAACAATCAACAATAAGAATTGAAGACAAAATAAAGTTATGATAAATAATCCAAACCATTATAAGATGTTTATGGATGGAATAAAACCTTCTAAGTTGCTGGAAAAACACCTTCCTAAACCCTAGAATCGGACTTAGGGTTTGGGGATTAGAAAAAACAAAGTTATGAGGCTGTATTTATAGGCATAAATTAAGTCGGTTCATCCAGACGGCGTCGGGATTCTAGCGATGCCATCGCCACGTCTTTTTTTCACTATCTTGTAGATTTTCTCATTACGGTCGCGTGGGCAGTTGAATCGTAAAAATTCGAGTTCGTATGAAGGAGTTATGATCAAAACAATATCTACTACTTCGTGCGCAAGTTGAATGGTCATCTTTATCTTGTGACGCCGTCATCCCGTTGAATCTTCTAGGGTTTCATTAAGTCGGTAATGTTATGACGCTATCACGAATATCTTGACGTCGTCGCTTTGATATCCTGACCGTCACAAAGATTTGTGATGCCGTCTCCAGCCACTATATGGCTATTTCTTCATCAACTTTGGTGTAGAGTTGTAATCTTGTCCGTTTCTTCCTCAAATGAGCCCATGTCCTGTGTGTTTCCTCCAAATGCCATCCAATTGCTAATAAAATAAAAAGAAGCGATTAAGCACGTATTTTATGTAACACTCTCAAATCTGAGTACGCAGTGGAATGTTGAATATCCGAGGGCGTTACATTTTCGGATCAATAGCACAAGATATGAGAACGACCACTAAACGTGTCGTTTGAAAAAGATACATTAGATTAACAAAATACTCGTTTGTTACATAAGCTCATGGCTTCAAATTGTTCAACAATATAAATAAAGATTCCGGTTTATAATAATTGTCCCCAAAATGTAATAAGACCCCAAATCTTAAATGTTGACTCTTCAATTATTGACTTCCAATGTATCACCGCACCCCGTGCCTTATTGACCTGAAAAACATGCTTAAAACGTCAACATAAAGTTGGTGAATTCATAGGTTTATGTAAATCAATTGTAGGACCGCAAGATTTCCAAGTGTATGATTGAGCAACACATGCAAACATCATAAAAAGTAATTACGTTTTCCTAAGCTCATGACACTGAAGCTCGACATATATGAATGCAAATATATTTGCCAACAAGTGTCCGTGAATGATGTGCTAACCCCGCAACATCCCAAATTCGACATGGTATGCGTTCCGTCCCGTGAAAGCTAGTCACCCAACGGGGGATTTGTTCAATCCCTAATAGATCTAAATTCAATAACAAATCGCGCCCAACTAATTAGATTCCCAATCACATCTATGCAATTAACAGTTCATGATCATGGACATAATGGGTTATGGTAACTTAGGCAAACTCGTAATCATGGTATAAAATGTACACTTGCGTCCAATTTGTAAAACAAGCATGTTCTCACCCCAAGGCTGTAAATCATTTAAATACAGTAAATCATCGGGCTATGAACTCACCTTAGAAGGTAGTCCTCTTATTGATATTATATATCCAAGCAGGTAGTGAATCACACTGTCAATTACCTAAGTAAATACGGTCAAGTCTTAGTCTACATATTTAGGCTAACGACTCAATGTATAAACTATAACAATTTCTAGTTTATATATACTGTTATCACTTGTGTGGTGGTGTACACGTTTATTGTATTCGTTTTCCTCGTTTGCTCTTGGAGGAACGTTACGACTAATATACTTTTTAAGTTTACAAGGTGTTTAAGTATTAATAATAAATACACCTATTTATCATTCGCGTGACTTTAGTTATATAAGTATCCGTATTATATCACGACTAGTCCGATACCATAAGTGTTTATTTAAATCACTTAATTATATAAAATACCCTTAGGTTTTCATTATTGGCAAAAACAGTCCTTATAGTTTAAAATAGAATATTTACCGTTTACACCCCTGAGTTTCCATATTGATACGTTTAGTCCCTCTATTTTACAAAAAATACATTATAAGGTTCTTAATGATTTCAAATAATCCCAAAGTTCGGAATGTCAAAAACAGTATTATTAATACACTAGCAGTATTAACAATATGCTAGCAGTACTAACTCTGCTAGCAGTACTAACTTCTGCTAGCAGTACTAACTTCTGCTAGCAGTACTAACTCTGCTAGCAGTACTAACTTCTGCTAACAGTACTAACTTCTTAAGCCTGGCAGTATTAACTTCTAATTTAGCTCGTATCATACAACCCATTAGTGAGTTACAAATTCGTTAGAGTTTGTTAGAGCTCGTGTTGGACACAAGAAAGTTCAGGATTGTCAAAAACAGTATTATTAATACACTAGCACTGCTAGCATTACTAACTTCTGCTAACAGTACTAACTCTGCTAGCAGTACTAACTTCTGCTAGCAGTACTAACCCTGCTAGCAGTACTAACTTCGGTTAACTTATTTTGACATATCCCAAACAACCCTAGTTCGCATATACTATTATGTACACATCCTTTATTAAGCAAAACGAGTTGTTAAGTATTATGACACGTGACATGAATGTGTTTTCGTTTCTAAACGAGTCATCAAACCTCTCGGTTAAATATTTTACGTGTGCATGTCATATATAAACATTCATGCTTATACACAAGATCTTTGTTACGTGCCTTACGGCTTTTGGTTCACCACACAAGTTTATATATGTTGTATATTGTAAGACGTGGACATGGGTTGTGTCATGCTAGGCACGACCCATGTTTAGCTTGTTAATCACATAATAATCGTGCCTTATGACACATGAAGCAAACATGAAACTTGAATATGAACGTAGGCTAAGACACTTACAAGGGTCCTATCTTCTTGAACGTGTGTGTCGTGTAGTCGTGCGGAAACTCGACTTGTATACCACAAGCCTTAGTTAAACCGAATCTTTCTTGCTTTCAAACCCTTAAACGTATAACCTTAGCTTGATGATTACTAGTGTGATGTCGTGTTTGTGTGGATAGTGTCTCGGTTGTGGTGACCCGAAACAAATAGAGCAAGGTAGAGAGTGTTTTGTGTATGTGTGGGTTCCAAGAGTGTAATATGGTGAGGTTATGTGAGTATTTATAGGCAAATACTTGGTTACATGTTTCTAGTTACACAAACAAACCAAACCGATCCAAGCCCTAGTGGTTTTAAGGTTTTCTAGTTAACTATACCTTGTTTTGTTAAACCACACAAGTACACCTCTTAATTAGAGGATATTTGTACAAGATTGAGCTAGATTATGAAATCTTATGGATTTGTATGTTGGATCATGTTTAACCGCAGCATAGGGTAAAGGAGAACCAAAATGGTTATTAACCATTATGTATTTGGCTAGTAGGGAACATTTATGACGAGTATTAATTAAACCAAGGATGTACTAGTACTTGTAAGGATCATTAGGAGATTTTTAAGGATTTTCTAGGTGCTTTTGTGTGTATAACCGGCCCCTAGTGGGTTTTACACAAGAATTGATTAAATTTAAATGTTGAGGTAATAAAAGTGGGTATTGGGTTGAGTCTAGGTAAGTCTAGGTATTTCCGGGGTGTGTCCAAATGTATTTTATTGCGAAACGTAACTCTTTTACGTGACCAACAAAAATAAAATACGCAAAGTGCATAATTATCTTTTTAATAATTATTTCTTACTTGGTTGATGTAAACCTTAATTTATTTGATGGCCGTTTACATTAAATGGTTATTTCTAGTCTACGCGATTTAGTTCAAAAGCAACATTAAAAGTAAACGCGTATCGGACTAAAATAAATAGTGACTAATAATAGGAGTCGTAAAATGACCTGAAATTGAGAAATATTACATTTTAGAGATATTTGCATGATTATGGGTTAAATGATCCGAAAAAGTGTATAAAATGACACCTTATCAAATACCCCTACACTTGGGATTTGCTTATCCTCGAGCAAATGGGCTTTTCTGTTGGGATTCTAGATTTGATGAGACAAAATAAATATAAGAATGAAACAAAAGGACTAAAACTGTAATTACAAAAATATTCAAGCTGGTGGAGAATATGAAGATAAAGATGAAGATATCAGAAGATCTCCTTATAATGATAAAGATACAGAAGATATTCTTAAATGTTTTAAATATATTGTTTGTTCTTATCTTCTATTGTAAGCCTTGATATCTCTCTATATAAAGAGATTATCAGGCATATGGTTTAAATATCCATCCATAGAAAACTAGAGCTCTCCCAATGAGAGTCTAGATAGTTAGATAGCAAGTCGACTGATGAGAGTCGAATAGTACACCATAGTTAGTTGGTGTAGCCCCAAATTATAGTTGGGGTAATAGGGAAACGTTCAATAAAGAAAACCTTGTGATAACTTTGATTGTGTTCTTTATTATTCCATTACGTGTTATCAATCATTGTTATTGTTCATCCTAGATATATAAGATCTAATCAATCTTGAGCTATAAACGATCTTATCAATTGGTATCAGAGCCTCGTGGCTCTTGATCTAGGATCTACAAGGTTTTAAGATTAAGAAAAGGAATTAAAAGTAATGTTCGTTTGGTGCACACGGTTCGTTCATGATTATGCTTCATTCACTCACTGTCGTAAGTTCCTAACTGATCACATGATCATTGTTCTTTTTATGTTTGTGTACGATAGTAATTAAATTCAAAGAATTAATTGTTTGGTAACTTTGAATATTCGGTTAATAATAGTGGGACGGTTGAATTTTGGTTGCTTAAGATTTGATGAATTTTTATTGGCGAAATCTCATTCGAATTGCTCGCCGACAATTAAGAATGTTGGTGAAAGTCAAACAGCAGATCAACAACACAATAATTGGTATATTGTTTGTGAGTGAAATTGTACACATCACGTGGATGAATTAATGTTTGCTATTGGACCTAACGTGGAGATGATGCAATAAAAGGTAAACGTTGATTATTTTATTGATGCTGCTTCGTGTGCTATTGGGTTTTTGCATACATCTGTTGAAAGGGCATGTAAAAGTATTGTTTGGGTTCATATGAAAACTATATAAAACAGTATAAAAATTAAAGTATTCTTGCACATGGGATACTGCTCTTTGAGGGACACGAGAGGTTTATACTGTTGGTTAAAGCATGGGTATGGTATACAGTACCCAACTGTTGTTCATGCTTTAAGGAATATTGGAAAACCCTAAGTCACGTGGTTATATTATTCATGATATATTATTAGGCTCAAAGAAGGTTAAGCTGTTAACAATAAAAGGGTTCACGCATATGATTTTAATGTTGTTCGTGGTTTATGCTGCTGCCAAGGAACGATGGTGTTGTATGTATATGTGAAACTGTTTGGGCACGTAAAGAAGTAAAGAATTTTAGTGCTGCCTGATGTAAAAGAAGTTACTACTGTTGGGCTTAGAAAGGTTAGTATTGTTCGAAAATATGTTTGTATTGCCTTTGTTATCCGAGAAAAGTGTTTGTACCGTTAGTACTATCCGACATAGCTAGTTTGTACCGCTAGCTTTATCAGTTATCGGGTGACTCATGGATTTGGATCTCGGACAGAACTATTTTTTAATAGTTTATTCTTATTGATTTATGGCTCGTATTTTTGGAGATTATTTGAAGATGTGATTACGAAGACGATTGATTATCACTTACTTGATGTTGTAGTTGAGTTTCACAGATGCGTGTTCTTATCATATCTTAAAGTTGTGTTTATGGCAGGACATCGACTTTAAAGATAACTTGTTCGTGCTTACAATGGTGTGACTAAGACTTGTCAAAATCTAGCAAAGGTGTGTGATTTTTCTTATAGGTGCTCAATGCTCACATTTGCTATCACTTAGTATGTGTCTCATAGAAGATGAGGATTTTGTCAAGAGGTTGCGGTCTACTTATATTTCACAGATTTATTTATAAGTTCGACGTCACGTGGATAGTGCAAGACATAAGACACAAGTTTGGGAGATTCAACTTCTTCATCAAATTCGTTATACTCAGTTTTCTTCATCAGTGATCACTACATAGAGCCTACAGAGTTCGAGATTCAAGAGATGGTAAACATATTGGTTTCAGGGGAAGCTTATTGATTAAATGTTTAACCATCTACATGCACCACTTGAGGGGAAGTGTTTCGTTACTACTGCTAGTCATTTATTACTACTGCTAGTTTATATTTCTACTACTCAAAGTCATTTTTCGTATTATGCTTCATGGCGGGTACTTTGAGTCATTAGAAGGATGGATTGGTAGTGTGGTATATGATTTGTAGCTGTTATGATCCAAGTTGCATTTCTACAGAAGACCCCTATTAGATGATTACAAAAAGGGGAAGAAGATTACAGGTTTATTGATTTGCAGCTTATTATGTGTGGTGGCATGATCATAAGTTAAGGGGAAGCTATCTACAAAGGAAGATTTTGTTTCATTCAGGGAGATGATTACATCTCAACTTCAGGGGAAGCTTTGGCTTTATGATGAAGTTCGTACACGACTTTGTTTGTTTTGTCATCATCAAATAGGGGAAGATTGTTGGGATTCGAGATTTGATGAGACAAAATAAATATAAGAATGAAACAAAATGACTAAAATTGTAATTACAGAAATCTTTAAGCTGGTGGAGAATATGAAGATAAAGATGAAGATATCAAAAGATCTCCTTATAATGATAAAGATACAGAAGATATTAGAAGATATTCTTAAATGTTTTAAATATATTGTTTGTTCTTATCTTCTATTGTAAGCCTTGATATCTCTCTATATAAAGAGATTATCAGGCATATGGTTTAGATATCCATCCATAGAAAACTAGAGCTCTCCCGATAAGAGTCTAGATAGTTAGATAGCAAGTCGACTGATGAGAGTCGAATAGTACACTATAGTTAGTTGGTGTAGCCCTAAATTATAGTTGGGGTAATAGGGAAACGTTCATTAAAGAAAACCTTGTGATAACTTTGATTGTATTCTTTATTATTCCGATGTGTGTTATCAATCATTGTTATTGTTCATCCTAGATATATAAGATCTAATCAATCTTGAGCTATAAACGATCTTATCATTTTCTACCTAGACAATAGCAATACCGGGGGAATTTAACTTACTTTTTAAAGATAGTTTATGACACAACCAATTAGACCTCGTAATTAAAAGGACACAAATTATATATTAGCACCTAACAATAAGTGTTTGGATTCTCTCTTTCTCTCGGATATATAATGAATTATAACAATATGAGAAATGAAAAATTAATACTCATTACCTGCCATAGCATATAAATTACAATAAGCTTGATAAAGGATCAAACCTCCACCGCAGTGGCATAAGCCCCTAGGAATTACTATCAAATAGATCTTTGAAGGGTTGTGATGTTAAGGTATAAGTTAAACGGAAACGGAAACGGAAACAGAAACGGATGGGAAGTATTTGGGTGGATTTGAGGTGGTGGTGAGTTAATTAATATACAAGAATACATATGAAGGCGTTGCTAAGCTAAGACTCGACCACACTAGGACTAAGATATACAAACTCTACATCCAACTCTTTCTTTTCTTTTCTGACACTAATTGAACATAAACTAAACATAAGCAAGATGGCAGCCCGTACATTTTTTTCTTTCTTTTTCTATTTTTTCGATTTTTTTCTTTTTCTCTCTTTTTTTCTTCACTTTTTTTCTATATTTTTTCGTACACTTTTGCCCTGCCATCTGCTGAAACATAATAATACATGACTTGGGGTTTATAAACGCACCTCTACACTTGAGTTTTAGAACTCATAAATGTAAACTAATCTGATGACCCGAATTGAAAGGATCAAAATAACATGAAGTGTATAAAGCACATATGGGGGTAATAACTTGACTTTCTTCCCCATTTCTTCATAAAATAAAAACTACCATGAATCACAATCATCCCAAAACTATATATATTGATAAAGACTCGACTTAGCAACAATGTACTCAAGCAAATAATTAACTAGGTTTTACAATAATGTACTAAAAACGACTACATAAAAGGAAGGCTACGGCGGTTTAGGTGTTACAGTTGGTAAGGGTGTAAAAATGATCTTCATTAATAATCTGTAATCCACCAGAAAATTACGAGAACCGCAAAAAGGATCGGCTCAGAGGGGTGTGCTAGGGGTATCTTGCTCTGAAAATGAGTGCGAAGCAAGGGTGTGTGTATAGTTTTATGATCGGGGAGACCATAATAACAAATACAGGTTTAAAACAGTGTTTATCCTAGTGCCTCTTATCATTTAGCAAATCCTAATCACACGAATGCGGTCTCACTAAGAAATCTTGGGATGAATCACAAAAGCAAGTTCTAGAATTTAATATACTTATAGTTTTAACTGATGACAATGCTTCAAAAAAAGTGACAAAACCACATATGCACGATCAAGTCCATGAACGCGACACATATGATTAGTCATTCCTTAACTCGAGCAAGCTAAAGGTAAGACTATCTTAAGTATCAAAGATGGATATTGAATTCCTAAAGATCTAGGGGTGAACCTCACATTTTTAGGGTGGAATTTTTATAGTGATAGGGTTATTGTGCTAGTCATATAATTTCTATCCATGAGACGCTAATAATACTTAATTTTCATCGGTATGTGCGATAAAAAAAATTTGGGTTAAAATTACTGTCTACGCTATGTTTCAGTATATTACTCATCTTTTTAAGGATAAAGCAAATTTAATTGAAGGAATAGTTTCTAAGGCTTTATTTTCCCCCTACACTTATTTTGAACATTGTCCCCAATGTTTTTAAAAGTACTCGTAAAACAAATAAAGGGAAAGAAAAGATAAAAGAAACTAGTACTCCCTGGTTTTGCTCAATAATAGAGAAGAAACAAATGATAAGCTGGCTAAATCGTCATCCAAGAATCGTCCATGCAAAAATCCAAAGAACTCTCGGGCTTTTCCTCATCGAATATAACCTGCAAATCAAAGACAAGAAACAACTATACCTAGCATAAAATTCGGCGGAATGATAATATACAACTTAATGATTTAGGGTTTTGACTCTACGAAAGCAATAAAGATAGGATGAATGTGCTAATGTGATCATGGTTTTCTACAAGTTTTAGGAAAATTAAAGATTCTAGAAATTATACAAAATTAATTTTCAAAAATTAATTAAAAATACGAAGTTTACTGTAGCTGGGTTGGCGACGCCGTCAGAAAAAATCCTAACGCCGTCTCCAGCGTCTGTAAAAAAATGTTTTTTCTTTTCTTGAAAATTTTTCTACACGCAAATCATATTAGTTATTTCCTGGAAAAATACTGCATAAACCACAAAAACAATTTAACACAATCATATGACTCTAACATGACACATAAGACGCGAATTAATATAAATTACTCATTTTATATGTTTGAAATGGTTCTTAGAAACTGGATATTTTCCCTTACACTTATTTGATGCAAAATACCTTTGATTGTAATTAAGACAAAGTTAAAGACAAAACAAAGCATGATCACATAATTCAAACATATAAAAACAAATTAAAAAAATTAAAATTGATCCGTTTACAATTCCGAACACGAATATGAATGAACGAAAAGGTAGACGAAGGAGAAAACTAGTATTAAACAAGTAGACACAAGCAAATAAAGATGGAGAGAATATGTTTTGGGAAGTTTTCTTTTTATTAGAAACTCTCTCAAAGATTACAAACACATTGACTCTTTGGTTACCATGAATTTGTTTCTAATGAGGTTATCTTCTCTCTTTCATTCTGATCCTATTTATAAGAGGTCAAAATGCAAGGCAATGTTTATCTTGTTATGTGGATATCCTAAAAGAATGAGATAATGATTGACTTTTTCTCATGCATAATAAATGCATATCTTTTTTAAAATCTTTTTTGATATGGCTTTTAAGATCGTCACGGATCACGCCTCCCTTTCTCCGATGAAGAAGACTAGCGCCGACTAGTCGAACATTGGATAGCTGCACTCACCATCCTTCTTGCTTGAAAAGCCTTAACTAAGTCATCATCTTTTGTGATATTGCTTTTGTTAACAATATACTTTTTACCGTCTTTCTCAAGTTCATACTTTTGAGCTCGTTGATAATAAACCGCGTCTCGTTCCCAAAGATATGGGCTGCCAAAAATAACTTGACAAATATCGGGAGGAACCACCTCACACGTGACTTCATCGATAAATTGATTTGTAATGGCAAAACAAAACTTACATTGTCGGTTCACTTGTGTATCAACGTCTTTCTTGATCCACCCCAAGGAATATGGTCGAGGGTGTGGTGTTGTCTCGAGAGCCAACCGTTCAACAAGGCTAGAAGATATCAAATTCATCTCACTTCATGTGTCAACAATAGCCTCGATCACTTCTTGTTTCACTTGAATCTTTAATGTGAACAATTCTTCTTTTTCTTTCGTGACCTTTAACGTAGGCTTCATCATTAGTGTCAAGCTTTTATCTACCTCTACAACTTGTCCAAGCTCGACCACATCGTTAGAAATTGTTGTTGAAACGGGGCGCCTTCCTCGATCATTCTTTACCCATTTTTTTGGAAACAATTCGGGATGTGCTTTCCAACACTTTTCTTCAACATGGCCTAAAATTTGACAACTTTCACAGAAATTATTAAGATTGTTACTAGTTACAGTAACTTTCTTCTTGTTGTCCCTCTCCACTATATGCTCTTTCAAGTCTTCTTCAATCTTTAGTCCACCATTTTTATTTTTCACTTCGATTGTCATAGCAATACGACTTGCACTAGAAATATCTTCGAACAAATACATTCGTAACTAGTTTTGAATTTGTCGTTGTAGACCAGCAACATACTTGGTGAATACATCTTCATAAGTTATTGAAATTCCTAACATTACGACAAGACATCGAAATGCGGTAGAGTACTCTTAAACGGATTGCCCGCTGTTGTCGAAGATTATGCCACCGTAACCATTGGTCTTGTGAATATCCCATAGGATAAAACTCTTGCCGTAAATTTCATTTGAAATCATTCCATGTGACTTCCTCCTCTTGTGTCATTTTCGAGAAAGAATTCTACCAAGCCAATGCATGGCTTGTTAGTTTAAGCCTTGCAAAAGAAACCTTTTATGTGCTAGATAAACCATAGAGAGTGAAGTAAGTTTCTAGTTGGTCGATCCACGTGTCTAACTTTTTGGCATCAATGGTTCCATCGTATGATGGAATATCGATTCAAGCTTCAACCTTAAATGGTTTGTGAGAACCACGAGGCAGAATCACGTAAGTCTCATTATCTGGATCTTCTTCGGTGTGACACTTGAGACTTGCTCTGTCTTCAAACTTCTCCCTTAACGGTGTTTCTCGAGTTTTTGGTTTCGGTTGTGATTGAATCCATTCGAGTACAGACTCGAGTTGACTTGCCAAACGATCTACCTTAGCAGAAAGTTCTTTTAGGTCTGGTTGTGTACTTCCTTTAACTAACATTAATGCTGATTTGAGTCGGTTGTGGTGTGGTTTTCTTTGATGAATTTTCAAATCGGTGAGAGGTTCAGTGGAAGCTTTGTGATTGGACTTTGTATTCACCATACACAGGTAGGAACAGTGCTCTTGATACCACTTGATCCGTTTATATTTTTGAACACGAATATGAATGAACAAAAAGGTAGACGAAGGAGAAAACTAGTATTAAACAAGTAGACACAAGCAAATAAAGATGGATAGAATATGTTTTGGGAAGTTTTCTTTTTATTAGAAACTCTCTCAAAGATTACAAACACATTGACTTTTTGGTTACAATGAATTTGTTTTTAATGAGGCTATCTTCTCTCTTCCATTCTGATCCTATTTATAAGAAGTTAAAATGCAAGGCAATGTTTATCTTGTTACGTGGATATCCTAAAAGTATAGGATAACGATTGACTTTTTCTCATGCATAATAAATGCATGGCTTTTTTAAAATCTTTTGGGATATGGATTTTAAGATCGTCACAGATCAAAAACACACCATGACACTCCTAAAATGCAGGAAAATAAAATGGATTGGGTTCCCTCCCAATAAGCGCTTTTATTTATTTAACGAGTCTTGTAGCTAGACTCGGAGTGACTTCGTGCAGGCTCACGTGCCCACGGGTGAGCCATTCTTTCATACTCTCGTCCACTTGGTATTCGAGTCCCAGATTTAAACAATTTTTGTACATCAACTTATTCTTCTCATATGGATACCTAAGTCCGCTCATTAGATCTTGTTGGCTGAGTACTAGTATAGGTGGGACCTTACTTCATTCAAAGTTTTTAAGTCCAGGTATGGTGCGAGGCATCCAAAAGATGTAAGTATTAAAGATCCTACTAAATGATATTAAACCCTTAGCGTGATCGTATTCTAATTGAGTAACAACTTAAATGGGTCTTCTCATCACAACATCCGCCATATCACTTACAATAAATTCTCATATGTCCTCTAATACAACAAAGTCCGTAACGCAAGTGAAACTTCCAACAAACACATAAACATCCCTAACAATAGCAACCAAGTTCCTTTATGTACTTTCTAGTCCTTCTACCATTATAGTGTTATAGGCTCTACCCATAATAATGTTCATTGGCAAAAAGGGGGTCAAAGTAGGCAATGAACTTCCTAAAACCGATCATACATGGGAATGCTAAGTCATTTCCATTAAAACTGTTAATTATCATATTAGGGTAAAAATTTCTCGTATTTCCATGCTTACCTAATTCGTTACGCACTTATGTTAAATGATATAAGTCAATGTAAGTCAGAGGGGCTTCTCTTGCCATTTATCAAAGAAGTTTATGCCTTGTTCATATTTGGTCAAGTTTTATCAGCTGAGTAGAAGTTCAAGGGCTCTTGTGGAAATGTTGGCTATATATAGTCATCACAACTGCTAGGGTTTAATCATCTCATTATTTTCAGTTGTATTTCTCTCTCAAAATTTCATCTTCTTCATTATCTTGTCTAGTTTTGTATTGTTATCATTCTAATAACTGTCTTAGTCTTGTATTCAAGATCATTCATATTTGATCTTGTAATCTGTGAGTGTTAGAGTGATTTGTAGTGAGTTTGATTAAGATCCACCTAGTGGGGATTAATCTTTTCTTTTGTAATTGTTTGGCTATAACCTATTTGGGTAGTCTTCTTATACATTCATTGGTAATAAAAAAGTACATAGGGAGGTTGGTTGAGTGCATATCTTGGTGTTCTTGGTATTAGTTTGATATTGATTACATGGTATCAGAGCCAGGTTGGCTCTGATTGTGATTTCTTGAATTAGGGTTTTGATTAATTTGGGGGTTTCTTGATCTGCTGATTTAATCAGTCAATTGGTGCTTGGATCTTAAAGGCCGTGTCAAGATTTGTCTGTTTAGGTATTGATCTGGTGATTTGTGGTGTTTGATCAATTAGGGTTTCTTGAAACCCTAATTTGTTACATTTGGGGTTTTTCATCCTGAGTGTTTATGGGCTTATAATTTGCCATTTATAGCTCTTGACTAAGTGAATCAAGAGCGCAGGTGGTTAGATCTGGTTATTCCGCATTCTCAATAGCACTGTAAGTCTTCGTCCTTTGAGATTCATTGTTTTTTTGTTAAGAGTGTGCAAACAGGTTCGGTTAACACCTTGACCCTCCAGCTTGACTGGTGTGGATGGCCAGCCCTAGTCTTCTTAACAAAATTTCAGTAATCTTGAGTTTGATTCTCATCTATGTTTCTTCTTTTGTGAGATTTAGTTTCTTTATCTGTTTTCCTGCTTTTAGTTTTTTTATTGTTTGGTTTCTTGGTTTTTTATTTGTTGCTAGTTTTTTTATTCCTTTTTGTCTTTAGTGGTTATCTGTTTCTTGCTTGTTTTTTGATTAATTTGTTTGTTTTGTCATCATGGTTGGTGCTAGTCCTAGTGGTTCTGCTGTTGTTGATTATGTTAATAATTTAGATGCTAGTAATCATTTGCATGTTCAAAATAGTGATAATAGTAATTCTGTGATCATTCTGTTTAAGCTTCTTGGTACAAAAAACTATAGGATATGGTCTGGTGCTATGAAATTGGCCTTACAAGCCAGGAATAAATTTAGGTTTGTTGATGGGTCTTGTTTAAAAGAATCTTTTGCTACTAGTGAGGTCTTATCTGCTCAATGGGATAAATGCAATGCTATGGTTTTAACCCAGATTATGAATGTTGTTTCTCAAGATGTTTACATGGGATTGGTTTATTCTGAAAATGCTGCTACTGTTTAGAATTAATTAAATGAAACATATGATAAGGTTGATGGATTTGTGGTATATAATTTGCTTTAAAAAATTAATATTGTTAAACAAGGTGGTACTTCTGTTGCTGATTATTACCATAGACTTAACTCTCTTTGGAGAGAATTTGATGCTTTGACTAAACTACCTAAATGTACTTGTGAGGTTAAATGCAATTGTGATGCTAGTAAGGAATTAGGATTTCATCAGCAACTTATGAAGTTGATGCAATTCCTAATGGGTTTGGATGATTGCTATCAGCCTGTTAGAAGTTCTCTTCTTACAAGAGAACCTCTTCCTGAGGTTAAAGATGCGTATATTGTTGTGTCTAGAGAGGAATCCCATAGAGGGGTTCTTGAATCCTCTGGTGTTACTGAGTCTAAAATGAATGTTACTTCTTTTGCTGCTAAGTCTTTTAACATTAATAATTCTAATAATAACAATAGAAGAGGCTATAATAATTCTAATAATAACACCAGAGGAAATTTGCCTAGTAATAGAGGACCTAACCCAAATCTTAATTGCAAACACTATGGTAAAATTAGTCATACTATTGATAGGTGTTTTGAATTGGTTAGTTTTCCTAATGGGTTTAAAAGGTCTTCTAATTCTAATATTGTAAAACAAGGGTTTAATACTAATGCTGATTTTAAGCAAAATGAAAAAACATGTTCTGGAAACCCTTCTTCTGGTTTTACTTCTGAACAGATGCAGAAACTTCTCTCTTTGATCAATGAAACTCCTTCTAGTATTCATGCCAATATGGCAGGTAAAGCATCTTTTTTCAATGGCAACATTTGGTTCAACATTAGTTTCTCTAAATATTTTTTTGCTAATTCAAGTCTAAATGTTAAAACTATTTCTTAGGGATGGATAATTGATTTTGGTGCTAATCAACATTTAATTGTTTCTACTATTAGTATGACTAATGTGGTGGATAAATCTGAATTAAAAATAAATGTTGGGCATCCTAATGGTACTAGCTACCATTAGTCATGTGGGAAATTTAAAATTGACCAATAATGTTGTTTTGTATGATGTCTTAGTTGTTCCAGGATATTGTGTTAGTCTATTATCTGTTAATAAGTTGATTAGAGATAGTAGAATGTTTGTTGGGTTTGATGAGAATACTTTTTATATTCAGGACTAGAAAAGAGAGAGAGTTCTGGGGACTGGTAGTGAAAGTGGTGGTCTATATTTGTTTGATAAAAATAATAAATGTGCTATTGGTGAGTCTAATTTGGTTATGTCTTTTCATGTATCTAAGTCTCTTTGGCACAACAGACTTGGTCATCTTGCTGGCCAAGTCATGTCTGTTCTTAAAAATGATCTTAGTATCTCCAAAGATACCTCTGTGCCTGGTTGTGAAGTCTGTCATAGGGCCAAGCAGACTAGGGAACCTTTCCCTTTATCTGATCACAAATCTAAGACATTGGGTGAACTTGTTCACCTAGATTTGTGGGGTCCTTACAGAGTTCATAGCAGAGAGGGTTTTAAGTATTTCTTGACTATTATTGATGATTATTCTAGAGTTGTATGGGTATACTTAGTAAAGACTAAGGATGAAGTCTTTGATGTGTTTGTTTCTTATATTAAGTTGGTTCTTAATCAGATTAATATAAAAAATAAAACTGTAAGGTCTGATAATGGAACTGAGTTTGTTAAAAAGAAAATGTACAATATGTTTAATGATTTGGGAATTGTTCATCAAACTTCTTATGCCCATAGACCTCAGCAGAATGGGATTGCTGAAAGGAAACATAGACACCTACTTAATGTAGCTAGGAGTCTTATGTTTCAGGGGGAATTCCTTTAAGGTTTTGGTCTGGTTGTGTGCTAACTGCTGTTTATCTTATAAACAGGCTGCCATCTTCTATGATTAGTGGTAAATCTCCTTTTGAGTTGATATATAAAAAGAAACCTAATCTTTCCCACTTAAGGTGTTTTGGTTGTCTTTGTTTTTCTATTATTCTTGATAATTCTGATAAACCAGGTTTGAAAAATGTGTTTTAATTGGTTACTCTACAAACAAAAAAGCTTATAAATTGTTAAGTATTGATTCTAAAAATGTTTTCTAGCCCAAAGATGTGAGGTTTTATGAAAATGTTTTTCCTTTTAAGTAAAAAACCTATGATTTGACTGATGTGGAAAGTACAAATGAAGTTGATCACTTGAAATTTTTTAATAGTCAAAAAACTTAAAGTCTCAATGATGATGGGAAAGATACATCAGTTGTGGATGGTATTCTGCAACCTTCTTTTGATACTGCAGATTCTGCACAAGGTACGTATCAAGAAGGATGGCAGTCTGTAACCCAAGTTGATGTCCAACACTAGTCTGAGGGCAATGTTCAAACTGGTCTTCCAAATTCAAATCTAACTCAAATGGAAGATAACTTAGATGATGTGCAGACACCTGGTTTAAGAAGGTCTTCTAGGCAATCTAAGTTGCCTATGAAATTAAATGATTATGTGCTTAATTCTAGTGTAAGATATGGTATTGAGAAATATGTTAGTTATTATAAACTCAAAGGTACTAATCTGTGTTTTGCTACTACATTAAACAAATCTATTAAACCAACTTGCTTAAAAGATGCTTTGTCTGATCCTAATTAGGTAGAGGCTATGAATAATGAGATAGAGGCTCTTAACAATAATAATACTTGTACTGAGTGTGATTTACCTATAGGGAGAAAGCCTATTGGAAGTAAATGGATATGGAAAATAAAATATAAAGCTTCTGGTGAAATTGAAAGATATAAAGCAAGACTGATAGCTAAAGGGTTTAATCAAAGGGAAGGTTTTGATTATGATGAAACTTTTAGTCATGTTGTTAAAATGGTTACTATGAGGTGTTTGATAAGTATTGTTGTTGCCAATTCTTGGCCTTTATATCAGTTGGATGTCAATAATGCTTTCCTTTATGGTGATTTAAAAGAAGATGTCTATATGTCTTTGCCTGAGGGATATAATAGTATTAATAATCATAAAGTGTGCAAATTGAACAAGTCTTTTTATGGTTTAAAGCAAGCCCCAAGATAGTGAAATGCTAAGTTAACCACTGCCTTGGTTAAGCATGGCTTTGAGCAAAGTAAGTTTGATTATTCTCTTTATGTGAAAAAGAGAGGCTCAATGTTTGTTGCTCTGTTAGTGTATGTTGATGATATAGTCATTACTAGGAATGATGAAGTTGAAATCAAATCTTTTAAGAATTTTATAAGTTCAAAATTTCTTATAAAGGATTTGGGAGAGTTAAAGTATTTCCTTGGGATTGAAGTGCTTAAGAATGATAAGGGATTGTGTATGACTCAAAGGAAATATTGCTTGGAATTGTTACATGAATATAGATTGTTGGCTGCTAAGCCTGTGGATATTCCTTTCCCATAAAATATTGTTTTTAAGTCATGTTGAAACTGATAAGGATAAGTTTCTCAATAATTTCACTAGTTATCAAAAGCTAGTAGGGAAACTTTTCTATCTTACTCATACTAGACCTGATATCAGTTATGTGGTGCATTTTCTTAGTCAACATATGCATAGTCCTTTACAGTCTCATTTTAAGGCTGCTTTAAGGGTGTTGAGGTATTTGAAGGGTTCACCTAGTCTTGGTCTGCAATTTAACAAATGCTCTGATTTAAAACTCAGAGCATATGCTGATGCAGACGGGGCTAAGTGTCCAAAGACTAGAAAATCTGTTACTAAATATTGTATTTTTTTAGGAAATTCTGTTGTTTCTTGGAAGAGTAAGAAACAAGCCACTCTTTCAATAAGTTCTTCTGAAGTTGAATACTGGCTTTTACTACATGTGAGGTTATGGTTGGGAAATCTATTACATAGTCTTGGTTTGAAAGATTTATATCCTGTTCCTTTATATTGTCATAATAGCTCAGCTATTCAGATAGCTGCTAATCCTGTATTTCATGAAAAAACAAAGCATTTTGAATTAGATGTTCACCTTCTGAGAGAAAAAGTGTTTTTCTCTTAAGATTCGTCTTCTTCATTTTCTAGTCAAGTTTGTATGTATCATTCTATTACTGTCTTATTCTTGAATTCACGATCATCATATTTGATACTTGTATGTCTGTTAGTTTAGAGTGATTTGTAGTAAGTTAGATTAAGATCCACCTTTCTTTTTTAATCGTTTCGCTATAACCCATTTGAGGAGTAGTCTTCTTGTATATTCATTGGTAATAAAAGAGCACGTGGAGAGGTTGGTTGAGTGCAAATCTTGGTGTTCTTGGTGTTAGTTTGATATTGATTACAACAAGAATGTGCATAAAGCATTTAGGACACTTTTAGAATTAAAAGTCTAAAAATTGAGACTTTTTCCTTAAAATTGAGACTTTTTTTCTTTCTTTTTATAGATATAAATATTTTTAACAAAAACACATGTAACAACTTTTTGTTATGTGCAATCTTGACTATCCATCTCATTTTAGAGAAACACGTCTTAAAATTACATGTGTCACTTCTTAATTAAAAAATCATATTTATTTTTAAATTAAAATATCTTTTTATCTATTTATTTTTTTTATGATTTAATTTCCCTATATTTTTAAAATTTTTTTGCTCTTTAATTCAACATCTATTTTAATATATTTTTTTTAATTTTTAGTTTTTTACTAGTCAGAATACCTCGTGCACGCATGGGGTTTTAAAAAAATATTTATGTATTATCAATAACATGTTATTATTCTAATTTTAAAGTCTCGGCGTTTAACGTGTTCATAATGTTTTTTAACGTATAAGTTAAAATATATCTCATGATGATATCAGAATCCCTTTACATACATTGGGGTGTTGATATTAAGATTGGCTTGATAATGATAAATGTAAAAAAAAAAAAAAGTGACTACCATACATTGATGAAGATTATTTGCACTATGAATTGTTCGATTTTAAACATTAAACATCATAGTACATATGACTCAAACTACACAACCTTTTGCTATGAAAGCTTCAACCAATGCATATTTCCACGACCTGCTGATATCTTTATAGAACACCACATAACCTGGAGGTGGCGGCGACGAGAGGTGAAAACGCCAGCCGCGACTGTGTGGTTCTCCGCCCTGGGCCTGGCGTTTTCGCCGATGCTCTCAAGCATCATCCACCGAAACCACATGTGCAACATAGGTTCAAGGATATTCACTAATTGGGGTAATTGTGTGTTTTACATTTGTTCAAATTACACCCTTTAATAGTTGTATATTACTCCGTCTTCCCACAAGTTTTTATCTTTTAATTTTTGACACATGTATTTTTTATCTTAGATTTAAAAAAAAAATGAATTTTTAAACACTTTTTCCAAATAAAGAATTATTTAAGTTTTATTAATTGAATATATTTAAAATAAATAAATAATAATTAAAAGAATGTTTCCTATTAAAGAAACAATCTTTTTTTAAATACGAAAATCCTCACTTTTCGTTTTCCTTTACTAAATAAAAGATTTTTAATATCTCTGAAAATGCTGCTTTGCGCGAGTAACATGCTAGTATCATTGAACACGACTGATTAACAGGCCCAGAGGCCTGGACTGTACTAATCACATTTGGACCCTAGCCTTGTCCCAGATATGGCAACTTTCAATCTGCACTTAATGTGATTAGTCAACATTCAATCAGCATTAAATGAGATTAGTCAACATCTAATCAGCATTTAATATGATTAGTCAATATCCAATCAGCATTTAATGTGATTAGTCAACATTCAATCAACATTTAATGTGATTAGTCAACATCTAATTAGCATTTAATGTGATTAGTCAACATTCAACCCTACATTAATATGCATTTAATGTGATTAGTCACCTATAAAAAGGGTCCTCTCACATCCTAAAAGGTATGATTTTCTTACCTTCCCAATATGGCAACATTCAATCTGCACTTAATGTGATTAGTCAACATTCAATCAGCATTAAATTTGATTAGTCAACATCCAATCAACATTTAATGTGATTAGTTATAACACCCCAATTTTTACATATAGCAGCGGAAGCTAATCTAGGTTATTACTTCATGGATACAACAATCATAATCATAGAAATCGACTCAAAAGAGACGTTGTTCAAAAGATACGTTATCATTCATTTAAAATTAAGATTTTAACAAAAGGCGGGGTCTAAAATCTAGTTACCTACAATGGTGATGATAACAAGTTTTAGCCATCTTCCAAGTCTATGCCACTAACCATGCCCATAAGTTGCATAATAACCGAGATAAACATGCTTAAAAGTCAACATAATGTTGAGTGAAATTCATAGATTTTGAAATATAATATTGAAACAAATTTTTATCAGCTGAGTAGAAGTTCAAGGGCTCTTGTGGAAATGTTGGCTATATATAGTCATCACAACTGATAGGGTTTGATCATCTCATTATTTTCAGTTGTATTTCTCTCTCAAAATTTCGTCTTCTTCATTATCTTGTCTAGTTTTGTATTGTTATCATTCTGATAGCTGTCTTAGTCTTGTATTCAAGATCATTCATATTTGATCTTGTAATCTATGAGTGTTAGAGTGATTTGTAGTGAGTTTGATTAAGATCCACCTAGTGGGGATTAATCTTTTCTTTTGTAATCGTTTGGCT
>BQNB010080480.1:2998-29919 GCA_026074375.1 Tanacetum coccineum
GAGATCTAAAGAGATGTTTATGGGCGTATTCTATTGTTTATGGTGGTGGATCTGGTCTTTCCGAAACAGAAGCATTTTCGACAAAGAGGCTCCTAGAAAGGCGGAGTTATTTGATAATGTTATTTCTTGTTCATTTAATTGGTGCAATTTTCGTTGTAAAGCCTCGTTTAAATGGGACGAATGGCTTAAAACTCCGTATCTTGTTTAACTTGCTAGCTCCTTGCTAGAAGTGTCGAAATAAAATTGCTGTTCCAAAAAAAAATGTCATATATGATATCTTTTCGTTCTAATTTAACATGAAAATCTTGTTGAGTCTAAGAGTTTGATTACTTAATGCTCCATGGTAGGTATACAATATAAAAGATGTTATAATTTAGAAACCTTTTTTACCATGAAAATACCATCCACCAGGAGACAATTTTGACCTTTTTCATACTGTTTTCCACACCATTGTCTGCTATAGCTTTTTGTTGTTCTGTCAATTTTTATCTTGTGATTTCCTATTAGGTGACATCAATACCCATCATTTTCTCTTCAACCTGTACTGCAGGAACTATAACATCGAATCTTAATCAAACTTCTTATTTTTGGTTCGAAATTTTATAGGTTTTCTAGAACATAAATACTTTGGTAAAGCAATTTTATGGGAGGGTTTACTTACAACGTTGTCATTTGTTGAAGCCTTGTTAAGCGTTACAAATATCAAAAACCAAAGAATCAAGTTAAACCACTAACCATATTGACATGCTTCAAATAGGTTACATAGATTTTCGATGTGTCAAAGATACTACGGTCATCACAAATTAATGATTCACATTGTTTTCTTAAAGGCAGAATACACCCAGATAGGTCATTTAATTGAAATGGATCAAGGCGGGTCGTTACATTTAAACGGGTTAGGCAGGTCATTATGCAAAAATTGGTTAGGTGGGACCTTGTATCATGTTGCATACATTGATTGGTGCAATTTAAACACATTGACAAATAATCTGTTTTGTTACCTCTTAGAATATATCAATCTCCTCCAACTTTGCATTCCTAATCTTTATTCTTTCCATGATCAATGCAAACCATCCAACACATCCCTGCAAGAAGTAATGAATTAAAAACCCTAACAAATATACCTTTGTAAAATTTCACATATATTACAGATCGGATGAATGACTACTGTATGTGTGTCATAAATTTAGTTGATACTTAGGTCATTCATCTATGTAATTGATGATTATTACGAAAACAATTAAATGACTTAAGGAACTATAGAAAATCATTTATATCATTTGACTGGAAAAATTAAATTATAGATGCCCCAAAATTATTCGATAAGGGAGGAGGATAATGGTTGGAGGTGGTTTATATCTATCTGTTAAGGTGGATATCTTAAAAAATTACCAAAAAGTTACACAATTAACCCTTTAAGTTAGATTCTTAAAGTTTATAAATTTGCATCCACTTTAAAAAAGTTTTTTTCTTTAGATTTTTGACACATATAGTTTCTGCTAGATTTTATTATGTATACGAAATTTATCAAACATTGACTAAGTTACATTCAATTTTGACTTTTAATCAGCCAATTAGATTGCATGATTTTGCCTACGTGGCAAAATCAAGTATTTTGATTGGTACAATTTTTTAATTCATAAGATTCAATCGGATAGAAAACTCCGAAATGATGTAATGTAATTCTTTTATTATATAAAAGATGTGTCACCGCCTTGGTGATTCAAGAAACATGATTGTGTTTAACAGAAAAACCCTTTAATCCAACGACGATGAACAATCACTTTGAATGAAGCATCCAGCAAGTACCCCAGTTTAATTGTTGGGTCTGTTTTGATATGTAAAATAGCTTAAGATGGAATTCGGTCAAAGGGGGTCCAATGCTTGCTTCTCACATCACCCCTGCTTCCATTGTTTATGTAAGTGAAAAAAAGATTTTATTCTTTGTGTTTAGAATGATGTTTTTAGAGTTGACTTTTAGTGGTTTGATAGGTGTGATTAAAAATGGTGTTTTTGATTGTATGAGTTTTTTTAAGTCATCATTTTGGGTTTACTATGCCAGTTTAATTCGAGGCATGCGGGAAACAACAATCTCCTCTCCTCTATGACAATCCCATCAGGCAAAAATGAGTTTTAGATGAGCTACATGAGCATAAGTAAACTTCATGTTTGTAATGGCGTGAACCATTGCCATTGGGGTAATATTTGAAAAGAGAAATGATAATTGTATAGTAGTTGCAATATATTGGTTACGTGTTTCGTGTAACATACGATAACTCAACTAAGGGATTGGAACAACTTTTAAAATGTATAAAAAAATGTGTGAAAACATTTAGTGTAACTAAATATGAAAGCACAACTCTTTTTTTCGTGTATGTTCGAGTAACTTAAGTAAAAAAAACTATTTTTGGTAGGATGTTAAACACAAATTTGAAATTTAAAACCATTAAAATATAATATACCACATAAAGATTAAAAGGGTTACTTTGAGCACAACACATTACTCTTTTACAATAGGTTTTAAGAAAAAACATTTTCTCTTTGTATGTAGTTAAAACATGACTTAATTAATCTATTTTTATTGAGTGTTACGAATTAGTGTTAAACATTAAACATGTAAAATATATGTGTGTTTGTACTTGAGTCTTAAACATGTAATGTCATTAACTATAATTAGACAAATCTCTCTTTGGAAAGAAAACAATAGTGTAGCTAAATATGTGTTTGATATAACCTGGCAAACTTAAACCAAACACACATGATTTAGTTATTCTGCCAACTAGCAAGTTATGTTAATCTTATTCGTAATTGGGTATGTTTGACGAGCAACCTATAAAGTTCACTGCACCAATCGAGCTCGTTGGAGAGGACTTTTTTTGCCAATTTTTCTTCGCTTTCTGGCAAAGTCAATGTCCGAAACTCGACATAAACTTTAACTTGTTTGGTGTCCGTTTACATTTAACATTGATTTTTAGTTTACGCGATTTAACTATAGGATAATAACTAAAGGCGAACGCGTAAAACTCTAAAAATAAAAAATGATAATAATTATGTCAGGAAATGAACTCAAAATGAGAAATGTTACATTTATGATGTGAGATAAAAGTTAATTATATGTACTTCGGTTTCCCTGATTTGGTAAGAAATTCAAGATAAGAGTGTTTATTTTGAGTCGACATAACACTCACATACAATTAGGGTTAGTCCTTCTCAAGAAAGTGAAAGTGTATTTATAGGGATGTATTTATGGTTTGGTGAGAACCGTTAGATGAGATCTAACGGTCATGGATGACCCGCGCGGGGGTGATCCTATGAAGGAAACAAGAATGACACATAGTTGTGCCTTCTTGGCACTTCGTATGAAGGAACCTTCATACGAGGTACGGTTAGTGTGTCATAACCGAAAATCCGCCGCATTACATATGCATATATATCAGGTGACTACACGTAGCATTAGTACAATAACAGTCTGAAGCGATAATTGTCTTATATTGTACCAAGTAAAAAGATTATTTAATCGCATTAATCTTTTTTAAACTGACTAAAGAAATTTATACTACTATATAATGTATTTAAGACTTTTTATAAAAAGAAGTCTTAAAAATTTTAGGACAAAAAAACATTACTATAAAAAGAAAGTATTCTTTTCAAGAAAATTAAAAGTTAAAGCTATATTTAAAGCTATATTATTAAAATGGCAAAAGTTCATTTGCATACCAGTTTCTACCCGCATACCAAGGGACAAATCCTCACCATCCATTTAGGTTTGATCTAATGGTGAGGATTAATCTAAGATTTAAACTTAATAAACCTAATTTTCTGCCACTATATAAAGACTTTTTTAGATTTATTTTATTTATTTTCCTCACTTTTTCTCACACAGTTAGTGTGTGTTTTTTCTCTAACCGTTTCCACCGTTTCCCCTTTTGCATCCATCAATCAGTTACACCGATCTTCATCATTTTTTTTCCGATCATCATTAATCGATTATTATCATTAACTTTAATAGTTCATTTAGTTATCATCATAATCTATCATCATCATCATCATCATAAATCATTCATAATCAATCGATCATTATCATCATCATCAATCATTTATAATCAATCAATCATTATCATCTTCATCAATCATTCATAATCTCTTATGGCTATTTTGGATTTGAATCAACCTGCAAGTTCACTCTCAGAAGAAGATGAGGTAGCTGCTAGTAATTCACATGTTGTACCTATTAGCAGTTCGAATAATACTAGATGTGATTCGTTTGCTTCTCATGATGACAATGCAAGCTGTGAGTAAATTGCTTATTATAGTGTAATATTGCTTATTTTATAGTTTAATTTATTGATTAGCTGTTCATTATAGCTTAATATTGCTTATTAATTAAGTTGTTAGTGTAATTAGTTTTTAACATTTTGATTTTGCTTTAAACAGATTGTTATTTTTGTCATTATTTTAGCTAATAATATGTTATTTTTGCTTTTTTTTGTATTATTTTGTTTTAGTTAATCTGTTTATTAGTTAACTTCATTTGCGTATTATCTCTGGTGATATCTTTGTTATTTTGATATGTTTGATGTTTTACTTTGTTATGTGTTTGTATCACTTGTGATTTTTTTTATTTTTTACTTTTTTCATGTTAACATTTTTGTTTATGTGTTATGTATTGTATCCCTAGGATATTTTATATGTTTTAATATTTACTGGTTAGATTTTTATTATTGGTATGTGTTGTTTCATAGTGATATTTTTATAGGTCTTGTTTCACTTGTGATATTTACTGTGATGTTTTATTACTTTTTGTTTTCAGCTTCTATATTTTGAAAAACATCCTAAAGCTATTGTTTCATAATGAAGTTTATGGGACACTCCGGGAATCAGTTTATTGGTAGTACTAGAGTTTTGCTAGTGTGTTTACCAGTATTGGGACTGTTACTCAGGTTTTGGTATTAGATTGTATTGTCAGAAACGATTGAAGTGTGGTTATGTGAAACAGAAGTATATAGTTTGTAATAGGGAAGGGTGTCCGAAGGAAGTTTGGTTGAATACTTTAGATCCTAAGAAGAATGATAGACAAGTAAGGTCTTCAAACTTTAGAGTTTGTGGTTGTAAGGCGCGTGTTGTGTTTGATATGGTTCCTCATACCTCAAAGTACACTCTTACTACTTTTGATGTTGAACACAATCATGAGCTTGATAGGGTTGAGTATAAGCACTTGTCTAAAGCTGAGAGGAAGTTGACTTACAAATGAGCCAGTGTTTATTTATCAAGGCTGCAAATGCAAACATTGGTGCTGTGAGAGCTCATAATTTGTATACGGGTTTGAAAGGTTCGTCATCACTTGTGCATGGTACTTAAACTGAGTTCAAGAACTTCACACGTGGCATTAACTGCTTCATTGGAGATAGCGATGCTCAGATGCTCATTACTAGGATGGACCAGAGGCAAGAGTTTACAAAAGAATTTTATTTTGACTATTTCCTTGAGGATGCTGAGCTTTGTGGTTTATTTTGGGCTGATGAAGTTGCGAAGTGCAATTATAAGGAGTTTAGTGATATAGTATCTTTTGATGCAACATATAAAACAAACAAGTATGCTTTCTTGACATTTAAAATCCTTTTGAGATATTTTTTTAACTGCTTTTTGTATAATTTTTGTAATTCATTATCACTTGTGATTTTTATCAGGTACAAGATGGTTTTTGTGCCTTTCACGGCTATAGACAATCACCGAAGATCTGTTACTGTTGGTTCAGGACTGTTGAAGAAAGAAACAGCGGAAGCTTATGGATGGTTACTTAGAGCCTTCAAGAAAGCTTTTGTCCGTCCTCCTAATATAGTGGTCACTGATCAAGATGGAGCGATGCGACTTGCTGTTGCTGCCGAGTTTCCTGAGTCTAAGCATAGGCTTTGCATGTGGCATATCGGCAGAAATCTAGCCAAGTATTTGTTTTTTTAAATGTTTGTAATTTACATTTCATGTATCACTTGTGATATTGCTTTGCTGTTTAATTTTTTGTTTGTTTTTTAACATTAACATGTTATTTATCACTTGTGATACTTGACTTTTTTTATTCCTTTTTTTATAGTGTTTCAAAGTTTAATGTGATGTACATGTCATTTATCACTAGTGATACTTGACTGTTTGAATAGATATCATTATTGATAAATGACGGTTTGAATAAATATCACTAGTGATAATTTATTTATTTTTATTTTTATTTTTATTTTGTGTTTAAATATCACTAGTGATAATTGACTGTTTGAATAATCCCATGCTAATGTTTATTTCCTTCATTTTTGTTTTGTTTTTTGTAGATTGTGTCTAGAATTTATGATGATACTGATTTCAAGGATAAATTTGGTAAGATCGTTTGGAATATGTTTATTGGGCCTGAGGAGTTTGAGGACAGATGGAATAAGCTTATGGAGGAATTTAATCTTGTCAATCATAAGTGGCTTTCAAAAGATGTTGATTCGTCTCAGAACATCTTGGGACCCACTTTCTTTGTTGATTCTCCATTATGCGGGTTGGTTGAGGACTACTTCTGGTCAGAGAGCGAGAACTCATTTTTCTATATTTCACTAGTTTTTTTTTTTTTGGGTTCAACACTTGTTCAAGTTTTTTGATTTGTTATGGAGTCTGCAATGGAATGGCAAAGACAACCGCAAGAAAAAACTAGATCATTCAGTCATTTGATTCATTCCCTACTTTGCTGACACCGTTACCTATTGAAGTACATGCTGCTAATGTTTATACTCGCAGCCTTTTTATTCGTATACAGAAAGAGATTGTTGTAGGGTCTTGGTTATGTTCAATAACGTGATTGACAAAGAAAGTACTTCGAAGAATGTTGAGGAAGAGATTAATTTGCATCAAAAATTCACAGGACATTACAAGGTACACATTTTGAATATCATTTATCACATTTTATATTTTTCAAGTTTTTTATTTTATTGTTAAAAATGTTGGTATGAAAGATCAACTGTGATATATGATTGTAATGATTTTATAATTTTTTATTTAGTGTTTTTGAAGTATCACAAGTGATATTTTCAATTTTTTTTGTATTAATTAGAATGACACATGAAGTATCACTTGTGATATAATTGTTATGTTTTTATTTTGAGGAAATTTATAACAAAAGGAGATGGTTCAGTTTCCTGCTGTTGTCAGCTTTTTGTTCGCTCTGGGATTTTATGTCGACAAATATTTTGTGTGTTCAAGAACTTTAAAGTGTCTTTGTATTCCAGATCAGTATATATTGAGGCGTTGGACCAAGGATTTGATCCCACCTGATTTGAGTACAAAAACGTTTATGGTGAGAAGAATAAAGCAATTGAGAAGTTTGCAATGGAGGCTTCTATCATACTTGATTCATGTGTACATATGTTAAGGAATAATGAGCCAAAGTTGTATGTGTTTGTAAACAAGATGAAAGCAATAAAGTCTAACCTCGAAGCTAAGTTGCCAATTGTTCCAACCCACACAGTTTCTGATTTTGTTCAAGAATTTATGGGTGTTAAGAAGCCTGATAAGGTTAAAGTGAAGAATCCAACAATAAACCTATGAGAAAGACAATGACATTTCTTAAGATAGTCGTGCTTTGATTTGCACCCTCTTAAAAGAAAGTTCTGAGAAGGATCGCAAACTGTATCTTTCTATGTATGAAAAGGCGACACAGCTAGAGAAACAAATAGGTGCTAAGTTTGCTTGGTTCCAGGAAAAATACTATGGCCGTACACACGGAGGTATAGGTTGTTCGTCATCACAGGCTAATTGCCCCCTTACCAAGAAAGAGTTACATCAAATCCGTATGGATAAAGAAGCTCTAAAAGAAATGTTGGAAGAAGAGGGCATGAACAAAAAGGCGCAAGAGGAGAAAATTAGGCTAGAACAAGTCGAAAATAATGCATTCTTTTTAGAATTTGGGATAGTGAGGTACGACTCAGAATATGAGTCATCGGATTAACGATTCTAGGGATTGCTGTAACCATGTTGTTGTACTGCTTTGAATAAAACATTGTTGCCTTAAACTATGTACTTATGTTTCCATCTTTGCAAACCAACGGTTATTATGCAAATGCATTTGCCTCCCGTAGTATCACAATATTTCGTAAAAATATATGTTTCCTGACTGTTGTCTTGCCACAGTGTTATAACGTGCTTGAGGTACCACATTTTTGAATAGAAACAATTGAGTGATTGATGCTACATGGTCTCCACACAGTATTATATAGTGTTTGCGTGATAATTCTGAGTTGAATAATTAAGAGAACATAATTACTGTCCCTCTATAGTATCATGAAATGGTTTAGGGATAGTGTTATCAATCTGTAAACTTTTCAATTCCCAAAATAATTAATTTCTAAGATTAAATAGCAAGTTGAATTTTTATTTTTTTTTGGTGATTGAATTTACCTTAAGGGTTTGAAGTAAGTTTTTAATTTTTATGAGGGTATCGCTGTCCTTCCAAGTCAAAAACTTTTGTCCTAAATTCAAGTTGTCGAATTTACGGTGTGCGAAAGTGGCGAGTGGGGCTCCAATGGCTAGAAATGTGGCGAACCGTTACCTCCATTATATATATATATATACTTTTTTAATTTCTCAAATTTGTCAAAACATAAAATAAGTTCCCTTAGTTAAAATTTTCATTCGTCCTTAGATTAAAATGTCGTATCTCGTTCCCTTGATTGCGGTTGTGTTCGTTGTGGTGGTTGGTTATTATTTGGCGAGTGTTCCACAGGAAGAAGATCACCAGTACATCATTGTAATACGAGGGCTTATTGTTTCACTCATCATTGTGGCGATTGGTGTGGAAGTTTTCTAGAAAAAGTAGCTTTCGCCGGTAGGCGTGCGGGTTGTATTGCCGTTTTGCCCTTGAGCATTTTAATTATCTATGTTGAATCCTCCTGAAGATCGTCAATGGGGTTATCTTTAACTGTTGTTCGTTTATGTAAGGATTGAATCCTCATGACGTATTTTGATGATTAGTAGGCTTTAATAGTTTATTGTGTTTCGTATTTAATGGGTTGCATGATTAAAAGGTGTGCGCGTTCAAACTTTTGTTATTATGTCAAATATTATTGAGCATATCTTTGTCGACTAACGTAAAACTTAAAAAAAGGTTGACTCGGGCTATGTATACTTTAGGTTTACATTGACACCCCCCTTTTCCTTCGGTTATCTATTTGTGATTGTAAGCATAGTCGGTACTGAGACCCATAGTGTATATAAATCGTCGCGTCTTCCAAGCATCAGATGAGTGATGTCGTGTTATATGTCAATTTGTGGTTTATTATTTCCTTGCTACTTTCTACCACATGTGGTCCTCTGAAAGTTTATGTTCACCTTATGTGTTTTTCTTACTACGTGCATATCGTTTCATATGTTGGCGTGTATTATCTATGTGTTTGTAAAATTATTATCTCAGCGTATAAGTTATTTCGAATAATTACTTTTGTTGAAAGTTTAGGGTTTGGTCGTAATCGCTCTTGCTAGTCATGACTATGTCCATCATGAATATTTTAAATCAATATTCCTCACAACTCCTACCCACTACGCCGCCCCTTTTCTTATATCTTTCAAATTTCACTTTACTTACTCCTTATCTCAAATTATCGCCCACTTCACCATATCAAGTTTTTCATCTTCTTCCTCGAAACTGTCGGTTACCAATCCCCATGGGATTTCAAATCGAGATTTTCACTCCCGTCATGATCATCATCATCACATCGCTCATTTTGCTAGTCTACCCGATATGTTTCTTCTCACGCGGCGATGTATCTGTTGTTTTAGCACTTTACATCTTTGTTTTATTCCCTATATTTTGCATTTTGTTGTATTATGAATGGAAATATTATGGATCTGATTGAATAGGATTTCACGTTGTGTATTTTATTGCTTCATCCTTCCCGTTATGATCATATATTGCTATGTACCCCACCTCGCATCTTGGTATGATTCGAGTTTATTACCTGGTAAGCCTTTAGATGTATTATGCATTTCTATTTCCGTGGAAGTGTGTTCTATCTGGTGCCGAAAGAAGGATATCTTTGACCTGTCTCCCACATCAGTCAACTAGTAAATGGACCCACCCGGTAGATGCTTGAACGCTTCCTTTAACTGAATAATCGATCACAATGATTGTCATTGTTTCTTCTCACGCGGCGATGTATCTGTCGTTTTAACATTTTACATCTTTGATGTATTTCCTATATTTTGCATTTTATTGTATTATGAACGAAAATATTTTGGATCTGATTGAATAGGATTTCGCGTTGCGTATTTTATTGCTTCATCATTCCCGTTATAACCATGTATTACTATGTACCCCACCTCGCATTTTGGTGACGTTCGAGGTTATTACCTCGTAAGCTTTTAGATGTATTCTGCATTTCTATTTCCGTAGAAGATTGTTTATTGGTCGCGAAGGAAAGGAAATTTTGACTGACAAAATGTCGAATAGTGAAAGGAAGGGTTGATTTTGATAGGTATCACTGTTTCTTATCTGAAACATGATATGTGGTTCTTTCGAAATGATCCTTCAAGTTTCATAGTGTTCATTGGAAATAGTTTCCCTATCTTCGTTTCCTGAGCACATGATTGTATTCTTCGTTTGTTGGGCAATGGGTATACTTGTTTTGTACTTAGCAGTAATTTCGATAGCATCATTTTATTGACGTATTAAGATGTTTGTCATACGACTTTAAAAATGTCAACTATATGGTTTCTCCTATACTGGGTAAATGTATTCAGAAAACATTTTAGGACTGTTATTTCATTTATTATTTTATGAAAGTAAAGTACAAGTCCTCATCAATTTCTCTGCTTAGATGTCTCTTCGTAAACTGGAATACAATGTTATAGCAAGTCTGACTGTTTTGCTTATAGGCCTAGACGGGCTAGAATTTTCTGAATTTGTTCATGATCCTCAGCATGTCTGTTCTTGGCATCATCTGCCCTTATCTGTAATAATGAAATCTCATTCTCTGCAGCGGCGAGAGAATCTTGTAATTCAGATATTAGGAGCTCTTTGTCCTCAGTATCTGCTCGAAGAGTGTCAATTTCCATCTCTATGTCCTCTAGGCCGTCACATCTTTTGGGTTGAGTTCTAATGTCTCAGATGCATGTTTACTGTTAGAGAAAGTAGTAGCATCTGGGTAAAATGGTGATGATGGTGATCTACTTCTCTTTCGAGATGGTCCAGGTGCTGGTGAGATTAGTATAGGAATATTGTGGTTCTTTATTTCTTAGGAGGGTTCACGCCCTGTAGTAGCGGTCAAAGTTAATTCTAGTTCATGTAATTAGGTTGCCTAAGAGGTTGACGAGTCAAGTCTTTTTGGAATTAGTGATTCGTGGCAGCTTCTTGTTCTGTGGAGTTGTCAGGCATGTTGCTGGAAAGTGATTGAGACACCCTGCATACGACAGAATAGAGTTTCTACTTCTTATATCCATATTTGGGGTAGAGATTACCTTATGGGTGCCATCTATTTTTGAGATAAGATTCATTGTATGCTTTGAATGGTTATGCGCCCTAGTTTAGGGTAGGGATTTCTAGAGGGTATGTCTAGGACTTTTGGATTCAAGCATTAGTATGTTTCTTGTTCGTTTGGGAAATTTACTCGCAATTATTAGTGGTATCCTTATGTTAAGACCTAAGCCAGTGACCGGAAAGTGTGGTAGGGTTTCGGACAATAGATACATATCCGTAGAGCTCATATTATTCTTGGCTCAGGAGCTGACGTAAACCTTCATGCTACCGGTTTCTTTTTGCAGCCTTGACTGTTATTTGCGGCTATCGTCTCTTACTTTTACCGAGCGTGTTTTAATGAATTTGTTGTTCATGTTCCCAAATGATGCGACATTCGTCAATTATTGGTGTACTCAAGCGGCGCATGCTTTTTGGTAGATTTTTATATACTTTGAAATACTTTTAAGTGTATACCGACATAGTAGATAGTAGTATATGTATTTCACAAAGGTCGCTAATAGGAATCTTCGCGTAGTGAAGTAGTGAGTGGGTGATTAGCAAGGTACCCGAAGTGTTTATGTAGGTAACTCTCATAAAATGAGATAGTAAGGATGTAATTACTGATAAACTCCATAATATTATGTAAATGACTCTTCGTAGTGTGATATTGGTTATAGGGTTAATCATTTGGTGAGAGTCATGGTAGTTTCATTGCGCTAGGATGATACAAATGCGTAATCCACAAGATGTGTTATTCCAAGATGGTGAATGATAATGTGTAGTCTAATGAAACATGTCTTCCATGACGGACAAGTGGTAATTTAGTTATTTAATGATATCATGCCAGGCAGTTTTTAACTTAGGAAGTAGATAGTAATAGATAATGCGTATGCTATTCTGATATGTCCTTAAGAGCCAGTTATAGTCTAGAGTTACTAATGCAACCTAGTTCTCTATAACCAAGTGGCTCTGATACCAATCTGTCACACCCCAAAACTTTACTGCAACGGGAGACTGGATTTGGGATTGTGACTTCATGGCGTGAAGAGGACTTGATACGAGAGATAGACCTCTACATGCCAATATACCAATGCAGACTTCTTATATTCCGCAGAATTGAACACCTGAGAAAAACATTGCTAAAGTGTCAACATAAAGTTGGTGAGTTCATAGGTTTTGTTGTTTGATAATAGTGATGAACCACAAGATTTATAGCGATAACATGAGATATAGTAATCCTATATATCACAATGGAAAGTATTTACTATTGTCTAAGCTCATGACACCGAAGCGTTAACATGTATCATCATAGATAAGCCCATGCAGATGTTCAACTCACGACATCCGTAACTGACTCAAATAAAACTGTGTTTGCTTGACTAATGTCAGTCCAAGACAAACATGGATGTCAATCCCGATAGATCTATCCATAACATTGGCGCTTACAAGTAATTAACGATTCATGATAAACTGGGCAACATAGCAAGTTGGGTCGAATAGGGACTTAGACCCAATAGTAAATCAGTAAATGTACTTGTGTTTAACTGTTAAAAATAAGCAATGTTCTCACCCCAAAAATGATTTAAAACAGTAAAGTAGGGGCTATAAAAACTCACCTTGTCAGTTAATCGCCTGGATTGATAATGGATCAATGCACGTCAAATAGTGACCCAGTCAAAAACCTAAGTAATTATGACAAATCTGTGTTTACATTCTAAAAACTTAATGTATGAAATGATTTATGCAAATGGGTCAGCTAAGGGCACTGTCATTTATGAAATGACGTTTTACGTTTTCAGAATGTTGATTAAGCTGTTGGCTCAGGGACGACTTACAATTATAAGTATCTGTTATGCTATTACGCGCCGTAACTTATATTTACAAGTCCATGCGATTTATGTCTAAAGAAAATATAAACATTATTCGTAAGTTACTAAGTTTATATATCTTTTTTTTGTCGCGCCTATTTATTCACATCGTAGTCGTTAACCAATTTGTGTAATTATCAGGTTTATATATTACGGCTCGCTCGACTCGTTTAAATTTCTTATCTAGAAAAATATATTTTTAATCCTTCGACTTTCCCAAATAATAATATATATGCAACTTTTATATTTTACATTCTTTTATTCTTATAACCTTTCATGTTTAAACCCCGAATAAGCTTTACAAATATTTTTAGCGTTAAATAAGTTTTATAAACCGTGTTACATTTATTTACCCGTTTAAAACTTGGTTCCGTTGCTACCCATTTCTAAGTCATAAAAAAGTGTTATTTAAGTTTTCTAATTATCGAAATAACCATTTTGCTCGTTAAATAATTTCCCAACTCTTTCTGATTTAACTTGATTTAACTGGAACGACTCGAGGCTCGGATAACATGTACGTTTCCATGCTTCTCTAAGTCTAAAGTTTACAACATCTAAATCTCATGCAAGTTGTTAAATATCACATGTATATCTTTATAAAATATTACCCACACGGCCACTGTTTTCCTTTTCCTTTTCTAATTTATGTCGAGCACAAACAGTGGACTTAGGGCCACTGTTGTGGCTGCTATTCGTCCCCATATAAGTCATATTTTACCCATCTAATTCCTTCATTTCAACATGTATGTTCTCGGTATATATATATTACCACATGTCCGTTTTATTGTCGAGGCTCAAGAACGTTGCCACGCCCCTTTAGCAGCATAACAGCCGCAGCAGGCAACAGCCTGCAATGGTTGTTAGTGTGCAGTGGGGGTGCGTTCCGGGTAGAAGTCGTTTGTCAAGCGTTAAGGGTTCTTGGTGCGAACCACGAGCTCGACTGATCAGGTTCTTTTGGGGACTGTGACGTGCCCACAGGGAGCCAAAGGCTCGCTGTGGTCCATCGTGTGCCAACCCATTATGCCTAAGATTGCATACCAAGGCTTTCGACCTAAGGTTTCCATGTGACTTGCCTAAAACCCTAGTGTCTATGCGTCTCTTTGTGAGCCAACGTTTACGTACATGATTTAACGCTTTCATAAAACATTCTTGGTCTGCTATCTGTTCTTATGAACGACATGATTTGCGTTAACCTTTCTATATATCGACATTCCATGCATGTTGTATTGAAGGGTTTAGTTCACGTATGAGCATAGTGACCACGCATGGGTTGAACCATGCGTGTCGTGCACTTGCCACACTTACAAGCCGAGGCTTGTTAAACTACGAGGTAAATATCTTACTAAGGACATGCGTTAACTATAAAGTCGACTTACCGAGGTCCAAGTTTGCCGAACGATGGTGAGAAAGGGAAGATGGTGATAAGAGGTCGAACTACACTTGGTTGCTACTCCTTCTAAGCCGACGCCTACTTAGCTCTTGTACTCAACGAAACTCGAACTCGAACCGTAGAGTTTACTTCTTGTTTTCAGATTTTAGCTGTGATAGATTTGTTCGTGCATGATTCCTCATTTATACTCCAATTGTTGGCTTGGTTACTAAAATATTGCATGTGAATGCATACTATACACACTATTGCATCATAATAATAATTCTAATACTGTTAGTCATCATTTTCTTTTCCTAATACTATTAAGGAATCCCTACTATTGCTTATCCTTTTTGTTTGAAATTTGTATCATGTTTGTAAGACGTAGCTTGTGAGGGATTCTTTTCAAAATGAGAAAGTGGGTAGGGTAGTGTGTTAGATTCTATAATGATGGATGTTTCATCATTATCATATATTGGTTTTTATATGCATTCATATGTGTATATTTCTTTTGAATTCAATTAAAGGTTTTCATGGTTATTAAGTTGAACGTAGATGATTTTATAAAGTGCTACAAGTAAATGGCCTTGTTTCATAAATGTGAAATAAGTATGGTTTCTATCGTTACACACTCTAAAATATCCTTTTAGACACAAGGGAAATAATGGTGATATTCGCGTGCTAATTAAACTTTTCATGACAAGGAGTAATGCATGACGATCGTAGAACGACTTATCGTTGAAATTAACGGTAAATTTGCAAACTTGTAGTACATAAATTTTACTTAACGAAAAGAGAGATCAAATTTTCTTACGGGGTGACACATGGGGCCCCTTGTGAAAAAAAGGCGCCGCAAAAGGGGTAATAATGAGGCAGAAGCAAATGTGCCGCCCAAAGTATTGAGGAGGGATCATGAGGCCTTCTACCCTGCACAAAGTACCCACGGAGGGAAATCCCTAGCTTCAATGAGGTTAGATATGGGCTCCATCTTATCCACGCCTGCTACACAAGACCCTTCTACTGCTATGAAAAGTGTGAGCGATCTAGAATCGCTGTCCTATGCGAAACCGCAACCGCATCCCGAGCAAGACATTGCCCAGTAAGTGATCCAGTCCTAACGTGTCCCTTGTTTGATTTTGTTCGTCAAAGTGTAATACTAACAAATCATATTTGCCTGATAATGTGAATGCAGATCTTCCAAGGGAACGGCTACTGAGATCCCCACTGAAAATGTTGCTACCATGGAGGTTAACGTCCATGTCTCCGTGGGGAGTCCCGAGTCAGGGAGATCGACCTCCGTCCTCTCCGCGGTCAGGTCACCGGGCGGTATCTATTAACTGAGGTAGGGCGTGATGAACGACTGCCGCCTGGACACCACAGATGCGTGCCAAGACATGGTGGATCACATAGTGCCATCGAGGTATTTCTCTTAACTACGCCATGTGCCCAATGTAGATTTTCTTAGCAAGTATAACATAAACCTGGCGCGACAAGTGGCAATGGGTTCTCAACTAAGGCTGAAGTTTGAACAAGAGGTTAGGCTACTAAAGAAAGCCAGGTCTAAGATAGCCAGACGAGATCAGAGGATCTAAGTAACGGAGGGGGAGATAAAAAAGCTTGATCAAGAAATTCAATCTCTCAGGGCTGTAGAATCAGAAGTGCACAGCCTCCAGAATCAGACAAAGAACTTAAAGACCCTGCTTGAGGCTGAAGTAGACATGAAGAAGGTCGCGGAGGCTAAGGATGCAGAACTAGCAAAGGAATTGGACAGCCTCCGTGTCCAGTTCTCAGACCTCTAAGTTAGTAACAATAGTTGTCTGAGCAGGTATTGAACCTCCAAGCACAGGTCATGGGTGAGGAAAAGATAAAGGCCGCGTTTGAAGAATTCAAGAAATATGAGGATGACAAGGTTGAACAGCGGTGTGTGGAGATGGATGCTCGTCTGTATAAACTAAGTGTGGATTTTAATGAATAGTTGTATCCGCACATGTTGACAGCGATCACGGGTCGTCGTTGGGTCATTGGGTACGGCATGCGTCTTGCCATTATGAAGTGTGCCAAATCTTTAGAGATAAGGCAGACATTTGCTGATGTTGTGTCCATAAGACTTGCCAAAGGTATGAGTGAAGGCCTAAAATAAGGGATAAAGCACGGGAAGGCTGGCCAAGACTTAGCAGATGTTGAGGCATATGACCTAGAGGCCAATAGCAAGTTAGTCAAAGCCCTCCAAGACTTGAAGGATCTGAAGTATCCGATGGTGGATCAACTGGAGAGATTGAAGGATGCCTCGATGGAGCTAATCATGACATCTCTACATTTAGAGAGTGATACCAGGGAAGATGCCCCTCAGTGGATCCATGACATCCGCCTGAGCTCCTCCCAACTAAAGATCCTCGTATACCCCAAGGTACGCGATCCTAAAGATCCTTAGGCCGTCAAAGAAGAGATGTTGTTGGAGGATGCTATTGCGGCTAACATAAGCCGGGCGAAAAATAAAAAGAAGTGCAAGGTGGTTTGCCGCACCGACAGGATTGGTTCCACTCACCACGCCAGATCTGACGGTATCCTTGTATCCGCGCCTACCGTTGTTCCCCAGGGGCTAGCAATTTTGTTAGCGGATGCCGCCACACAAACTGAGGCAGCAGGTAAAGAAGAGGAACCACATCTAAGACTATAGCGATCCATTTCTTTTCCTCCTGTTTGTAATTTGTAATGGAAGTAGTGCAGCTTGTTGCACTTGGACAATCTTTGTGATGTAATGTACCCACAGATGTCTGTGGGAAACCATATTGTAGATTAGTTCCTAGTTTAATAGTAATGTATATTGTGTTGCACGTATAGTGACTTATGTGCTCCGTAGGAGTCTTTGACCATGTAGCTAACATCTTAGGTACATAAGTGAGAATACAGAATCCATGGCCATTGGGGTTGCAACCTGCTTACACGGAAAGCAATTATTAGGGTGCTTAACCTATAACTATCCAAAGATATCCATCATATTGTGTATGCATGTATAGAATGACAAATAAATTATACTAAAGAAAAGAAAGATTCACTTAGAAAATTTTTCATATAAAGAGGTCGTGGGGTTAGCTAGACCCCGCGGAATTTTATTCATAACTTGAAAACAAAAAGTGGAATAAATACATGGATAACTTTATTAGGAGTCCTAATATAAACTCATCCATGCCGTTGCTCAGAGATAACATTCCTTGAGATTGGTGATGTTCCACGTCCGCGGAAGGATAGTTACGTCCATAGACCTGAGCCAGTACGCTCCGTCTCCGAGTGCTTCCATGACCTCATAGGGTCCTTCCCACTTTGGGCCAAGCTTTCCGCCATCCATAGCATGACATGCCTCATTACTATGATAAACAAAGTCTTTGGGTCTAAAAGTGACACCACGGACCCTAGCATTGTAATACTTTGTCATTTTCAATTTTGCCTTGGCTTTACGAATTGCTGTACGTTCACGCCGTTCTTCCAGTAAGTCCAAATTTAGCCGTAGCTCTTTATCATTATGTACGGCGTCCACTACCATAGTACGGTACGTTGGCATTCTGATTTCTACGGGTATGACAGCTTCCTTTCCATAGGTCAAGGAGAAAGGGGTATCACCATGGCTTGACTTAATCATCGTACGATGGGCCTAAAGGACATGGGGAAGTTCTTCTATCCAATTCTTGTTTCCCTCGCCTAGGCGGGCCTTGATTCCTTCACCCAAGCTTTAGTTTGCTCTTTCCATGAGTCCATTGGACTACGAATGTTTCACTGAGGCAAAGCATTGTGTGATATTCAACTTTTCACACCAATCCTTGAACGGATTATCGCTGAATTGTTTACCGTTGTTTGAAACTATTTCTCCTGGGAGACCGAAGCAGCATACTATGTTGTCTCACACGAACTTCTTCACCTGATTGACGGTGATTGTAGCCACGGCTTTCACCTCTATCCACTTCGTGAAATAGTCTATAGCGACTATAAAAAACTTGACCTTTCTTGGTCCCTCTGGGAAAGGACCAGCTATGTTAATTCCCCACTTGTAGAATGGCCATGGAGCCGTGATGGGGGTTAGCGGTTGTTGGGGATTTCTTGGCACAGGACGATGTATTTGACAATTGTTACATATGTGTATCATATCTCATGCGTCTCGATGCATGGTTGGCCAATAATATCCTAATCGTATGGCCTTGGCTACCACGGACTGTAGTCCTGCGTGCATACTGCATGACCCCTCATAAATTTCTCAGATCACATAATCCGCTTGGATTGGTCCAACACACCTTAGCCATAGCTTTAGGAATGATCGTCTGTAAAGAACCCCTTCCAGCAATTTGTACTGTCTAGCCTTGATACGGAGTTTGCTTGCCTCCTTTCTATCATCAGGAATGGTCCCATCTTTCAAATATTCCATTATCGGGGTTATCCATGTTGGTCCTTCTTCATCTACTACTGTCGCCACTTCCTCCTCTTGTATGGATTTCTCTTTAAGTACTTCGACCAAGACCTGTTTTGATAAGTGCACAGAGCTGGTTGACGCGATTTTGCTTAGGGCATCCGCTTTCTTGTTTTTACTTCTTCAGACTTGGCTTATGAAAAAGTTAGCGAAGCCGCTGATCAGGCTTTTGGCCTTCTCAAGGTACTTGGCCATATTTTCTTCTTTGGCGACGTATGTCCTTAAGATTTGGTTTGTCACCAGATTAGAATCTACACTCACGTGCACATTGCGCACCCCCATCTGCACCGCTATCTGAAGGCCATCTATTAGTGCCTCATTCTCTGCCTCATTGTTAGAAGCGGTGAACTGAAACCTTAACACGTAGCTAAACTCTGTTCCCTCTGGGCTTGTCAGTATTAGGCCAGCGCCTGATCCATCTACACATGATGATCTACCTGTGAATAATGTCCATGACTTTTATGGGATTTCGACCACTGACGTATCTGGTGGTTCTTCGTCTGGCTTCTCGACAAGGAAATATGCTAGAGTCTATCCTTTCACTGATGTCCTTGGTCGGTACGTGATATTATGTTCTCCCAGCATAACACTGCATTTTTGTAATCGTCCGGCCACATCGGGGCGTGATATTATTTGTTTGATGGGTTGGTCGATGATAACTGTGATAGGGTGCGCTTGGAAATATCTTTGTAACCTCTTAGCTGTGAAAACCAGTGCTAGGTATAGATTTTCCATTAGGGTATAGTTTAGTTCGGGGCCTTGCTATGTGCGGCTTTGGAATTAGACTAGCGTCTGAACCGTGCCCCTTTCAGTTATCAAGACCGCACTAATAGCTCCGTAGGAGGCGGACATGTATACAATCAGCTCTTTCTTCGGTTTGGGTGCTACCAGCAGGGGTAGCTCCAACAAGTGCTGCTTCAGTTGCTTGAAGGCTTGTTCCGCTTTTGGTGTCCAATGGAAGTCACTCTTTTTAATGCACTTCTTCAAAGTTTTAAATAGCGGCAAGGACTTTTCCGCTGACTTGGAGAGGAATATGTTCAGACTAGCCAACTTCCCATTGAGGCTCTGGGCCTCTTTGATTGTCCGTGGGCACGGGAATTGCAGCACAGCTTCTGTTTTGTCTGGGCATGGTTTTATCCTTTCCGGGCTAATCATGTACCCCAAGAACATTCCTTCTACTGCCCCAAACGTACATTTTTTGGCGTTGACCTTCATGTTGATTTTCCATAACGTACGGAACATTTCATCGATATCTCTTAGCATCTATGCTTCTGTATGACTCTTAATAACCAAGTTATCGACATACACTTCTATGTTCTGACCAACTTGGCTGTCAAAAACATTGTCCATCAGCCACTGGTATGTGGCGCCAGCGTTCTTGAGGCCGAAGGGCATTTTGGTATAGCAATATACCCCTTGGCTAGTGTGGAAAGCCGTTTTCTCCTCATCTGACTCTACCATCTGTATTTGGTGATAGCCTTTGTAAGCATCTAAGAAACACTTAAAGGGGTAGTCGCAGAGAGATTCAACTTTCCAGTCAATTTCTAGGAGGGGGTAACAATCCTGCGGTCAGGCCTGGTTTAAGTCCATGAAATCCATGCACATCCTCCAGCTACCGTCATGTTGTTTCACCATGACTGGATTGGACAGCCAGTCATGATAATAAACTTCTCTCATGATCCCCGCCTCTACTAGTTTATGTACCTCTACTTGGATGGCTTTGGCACGTTCTAGGGCTTGGCCCCTTTTCTTTTGTTGAATAGGCGAATATCCTTCCCGAATATTAAGCCGATGTTCAGCTACTGATCGCGGTACTCCTGTCATGTCTGACGGCTGCCATATGAATATATCTAAGTTTTCCTTTAGGAGCGAGCATAGTTCCGTCCGTCCTTTCGCGAATAGCGCCCTCCAATTGCCACTTCTTGATCCAGGAAATTCGGATGTATAAGTACTTTAAATTTTTTATTATGGACTTCAGCCTCTTTGAGTGTCTCCTTAGATGATGTGGTCATCGTGGTGCACTCAGCGGGTATCAATATAGTGCTACGGATAGTGACTATTCCTTCATCGATCAGGAACTTAAGCATTCTGTGGGCTGTGGATGGTACCGCTTGGATTTCTCTTATTTTAGGTCTTCTAATGATACCATTGTACGGTGATAATGACCTTAAGATCATGAAATTCATCCATGCTTTTGTAGAATGATCTACATCTCCTATTGTTATCAAGAGCCTAAGTTTTCCTAGCGGCCATATAGTTTCTCTACTAAAACCGGTTAACGATGTCGTTGCTGATACCATTTGGCTTTTGATTTTCGGTCCCAGCCAGTTGAAGCAGTGCTCGTAAAGCACTTCTGTTGAGGAACCCCCGTCTACATACATGCGGTGGATCATGTGTAGGCCAATTTCCACTTCTATAACAAGCAGACCTTCTGTCCCCTTGCTGGTAGTCCGTAGTGGGAATGTAATTTTGCTGACATGGGCAAAGCTTTGAGTCACTTTCTGCCTTATCATTCTATGCCATGGTTGTACCATATAGATTGTCAGGGACTTGTCTTTGGCCGGGGCTTCCTTCTTTCCAACCTTTATTTGATCTCGACCTTGCTTAATTTCCTTAATTAAATGCGAGAGCTTTCCTGCTCGCATCAACTCTTCAATCTACTTTTTTAACTGCATACATTCATCCGTGTTGTGTCCTTTATCATTGTGAAAGTCGCAAAACTTGTTGTTGCTTCTCTTCTCTAACGGGGTTACCATGGGTGGTGGTGGTTTGAACTTTCTTGCTTCGGCCGCGAGGATTTTTTTGGGCATTCTGGTAAGGCGGTAAACCTGCTAGACCCCCGTCCTTCCCTTGACTGACCTCGAAAGTCAGATTTCCGCTCAAAAACTTGCCTTTTGGGCTGATCCTATGGTTTCCATGGTGCGTGACCTTTCTTTTTGGAAGCGGCGGCAGTTTCTCCTTGTAGGAAAGCAGTGGTGACTGTCATCATTTCTTCTATGGTTTTTGGAACGTGTTCGTTGAGGCGTTTTGTCAACTCAGGGTTGTTAACCCCATGCATGAATTCGGAGATTCGCATGCACGCAGGGGCCCCTTTTATGCGTCCAGTTTCAACTTTGAACCGCTCTATGAAATCCTTGATGGTCTCTCCATCCCTCTGCTTGATATTGTGGATTTCCACTAGATCTTTTACGTACTTCTTTTGCTGCATGTAATATGCTAAGAAGGCCGCTTTGAGGTCCTTCTACCCGTCTATGCTTTCCTGAGGGAGCTCATCGAACCACATTCTCGCGGTCCCTATTAGGGTAGAATTGAACATATGGCACCACGTATGCATTGCCTAGCGTTCCACCTGTGTTGCGGCTTGAAAATATTTTACGTGATCCTCTAGGTCTCCTGTTCCATCATAGGTTTTCACGTTATTAGGCATTAATGTTTTCCATGAACTTTTGAAATTGTAGATTCGAGGTGTGAATGGATCCACCTCTTCACATGACTAGGGAACTGCTAAGTCATCTTCATCCGTAGTCTTATGCCTTTTTGACTTTGACTTCCAGTGTCCTCCCTCGCTGGTGCTGCTCTCTGATACGTGAGATAATGGGGATTTGTTTTCCCTTCCTCTTTTCATGATACGAGAGCGATCCTTGTCGCGAGAGTGATACCCATGTCTGGCCCTTGTCCTGTAGCAGTCTCTACTTCGAGGATGATCCCTGCTTAGAGAAGAGTCCCATCTGTGAGGGCGACCTCTACTGTGAGAATGGTCTTTAGAGCTTGCCATGTCCTACCCAGACTTAGTTGTGCTTGGCGAGTAAGTGTCGCTAAGTCGATCAAATGCGCTCTGCCTCCGATGACCTAGACGGCCAAAAATGTTTCCATCGTTGTCTTTCAAGCGATCCCTCACATTGGGCCTTTCCAACGGGTTATGGTATCTTGCGGACAAGGTCCTCGCACTTGAGTTTTGAGAGCCCTCTCTCATTCTTCAACTTCTCTTGGTATTATCCCCAAAGTCCAGCCTAGTATGGACTTCTTTTCGCTTGTCATGGCGAATCTTATCCATATTGACCGGCAAGATATCCTCGTAATGTTCCTTATAGAAGTCTAGGATGTTCACCCTGGGTGGGCATCCGTTTTCTTTGGCATCTTTTCTTTGGTTGCAGTTTTCATGACAATGGTCACAATGGGGGTTGTGTTAGCCATTGCGCTCATTTCTCTAAGAGTAATTCCTAGTGTTGGGTCCCACGGATAGCGCCAACTTGTTGATACAAAAGTTAGGTCGGGTCTTGTTTGGTCCTAATAGGCAGCTATTCGGGTATGTAGTGCCTTGTTCTTGTATCAAGTGAACTTGTTTGAAGGACCCTGCACAAGGAATAAAACACCGTTAATCTTATCGTGGGAGCGAATCCCACGATTGGACGCCGGCGTGAGAATAAGTATATATCTTTTGGGGAGTAATCAAATGTAATTAGGGTTTTAGTCAGATACTTGTATTAATGACAATTGCGTTCCTTTTATAGGCTGAATAATCCTTAGGGTTACCATAACTTTCGGCCTAAGACACGGCCAATATCATAGGGATTCGGAATTATCCTAACTGATTTAAATAAGTAAAGCATATCTCTTATTTAATTAGGTTATCCTTTCTTAAAGATAACTTGTGAAGATACCGCGGCCATGGACAGCGTGCCAGTAGCCGCAACCCGTAGGTCCAGGAGGCTGTGACCGTGATGCGTGGGCCAGAAGCCCATTATTAGCTACCAATCCCATAATAGTATGAGTGGACTGGGCCGGTCCATACTATACATCATCATAAACTCTAAAGAAATACTAATTTGTAGGGTAAGAAGTCCCTAACATATGACTTGGTTCACACAATACCCTTGTAACTTGTTGAACTATAATTCTAATGACATGCCCGGCCTAAAATTTAAAACCTTAGCCCATAAACATAGTGTCATTTACACGTGTATGGCCAAGCATTGAGTCCAGCCCATAGCAACAAGATGACAACTTATATGTAGCCATTTTGCACTTTTTGTACAAATCAGCATACCAAGCTGAAGCAAAGTAGCAGGATAATAGAAGCAGATTTTAAATCACCATTTTTGTGGTTTCTCAAATATCAGGGGTCACTCTTTATGATATTATGCAATTTGTGCAACCAAATGTACATAATGGACTGGTTTAGATCAATCCTAATCTCTTTTGACTCCACATTAGAGATTATCCAAGGTATGCATCTCATGCTACAAGAAGTTCATTTAAGTTCGTTTGAGCCATATAAAGATGATTTGAAGCGTAAAAATTTTGAGTTTAAAAGAAAATCATGAAAAGGATCTAAACTAGTAGTCTGATGGTCTTCCCTTGTGGTTCTTGAGCTCATGGATCGTATCTAGGAGACTCTTCATATCTGATCGGTGGCGAACCTTGATATCCTCGATGAGTATCTCTAGAGTAGAAGTCCTAACGCGAGCGAGATCAATCTCGTCGTCATGCCTTATTTGCTCTCTCTGAAATCCAAAAATCTGAGTACGGGCTTCTTGAAGTTCGGTTTCTAGTTGGTCAAAATCTCGTTGTATGATTACTCGACCATTACCAAGACCTTCTATTTTATCTTCCATGTGCTCAATGCGCTCAAGAGGGAGCTCATCTAAGTAATTTAGAATAGACTTGATCTGTTCCTCATGGCGCTCCAGGTGCATCTTATGAGAACTTTCTCAAATCTCAAATACCTGAGGTGGGGTATAGAAATCAGTAGAGGAGGATGATAGGAAATGGGCTCGTTTCTAAGGTGGCAGAATCTCCTTAGGAAGAAAGAAATCTCAGGGATTAAATAGTGGTGATGGTGGTAACACTATAGATGGAGGCAAAACAGTTGGTGGAGCAATAGGAGCTCGTGGTGGTGGAATAGGTGATTCATTACTAATAGCATTATATGCTTGCATGACCTTCATATATGGATCATTGTGGAAAGGTAAGATAGTTAGCGAGGCTAAAAATCCTTAGATAAATCCTCTGAAGGGTCAGAAAAAGTGTTTCCCGGTGAAGCTGGGGAATAGTCCGCTAAAGTCGGGGTATAGTTAGGAGTATTTGTAGAGGAAAAAGCATCCTCAACATCGAATTCAGATGGGACGATAATAGGGTAGATATAGTCAGGATTAGATATAATTTTGTAACAACCCAATGGAAATAACATAAGTTATTTATATAATAGTTATTAATCTTTACAAATTATTCAAGAAATGCAGTGGCACAAAGGACTTTCTTAGATGAAAAAAAGTAGTTATAGTTTAGGTTTTAACCTTGTTCTCTATAACCGCGGCTCTTGATACCAATCTGTAACACCCCATTATTTGACATAGCAGCGGAAGCTAAATTTGGGGGTATTACTTCATGAATCAACAGTCATAATCATATAAAACGACTCAAAAGAGACGTTTTGGAAAATTTAGTTATCATTTAATAATATATCAGAGTTTTACAAAAGAGGTCCCAAAATACATATGAAAACATAAAGTTTGAATGATAACAAGTTTGGACGTCCTCAAGTCGAATGCCACTCTGTGCCATAGGTTGCTCAATTATCTGAGATAAACATGCTAAAAGAGTCAACACAAAGGTGGAGTGAAATTCACAGTGTTTGTAATGAAATGTTTGAATACAAGTCATCATAAGTGGTAATAATTGTACAACTACAATTATCATGGAAAACAATATTATATTATTGCACTAAGCTCATGACACTGAAGCCTTAAGTAAATGTTATTCATAAGTTGTTGCCCCAAGCGGGTGCTTTGCCAAACACTCGGAGTTCCTTAAATGAAATGCGTCCGCTGGCCATGTATGTACCAAAACCTGGACGGGGTAGTTCAATCACAATAGTTCTATTCACGGCATTCGCGCTTACTTCGCAAAGTAATTAACGGTTCATGATAGTGGGGCCTTATGGCAAATAGAGGTACTTAGGCAATAATATATTGGGATAGCATACAGTTGGAAAATACTTGTATTCGGGTTTATAGCATGTATCTTCCCACGGAGTTTAGAAAACATGTAAAGGTAGGACTATGACTCACCTTGATAAGGTAGTTGATTGATTTGAAATTTAATTCAAATGAAAGTATACAGCTTCGTCACGCAACCTGGGGTAATATGTCAAGTCTTAGTTTGATTGAATATAATTCAAATTTTATTTCATAAAGTTTAACGTAAATGGTATTGGTTTATTAACTTGTGAAAATATCATATCACTATTCGGGCTATCATAATCCAGAGGTCATGTAGTAAACGTTTGAGGAGCTAGGACACTTTAAATCGTAAATCTAGCAACTCATCAAAACGTCCACCCAAATGAAAGCCCCTCACATGAAATTCCCTAGTAACGTGATACGTTATAGTATAAATAATAGGATTTTATCATTTTAAGTTTCTTCAAAAGCTAGTGGATGATAATTATGTTAAATATATAACATAATTATTTTATAATGTTTCGATCGATGAATGAAACGATGAATGTGTCGGGCTTTATTAAAATCGAGTCTTATAATATTTAAATATATTTTTATAATTAATATAAAAATATTACATTTTATACCCTTAAGAATATGAAAATGACAATATATACCCTTGGTATATATTAATTTACACTTTTAACCCTTTAATTATATTTTTAAAATATTAAACCTTTAACTTTGGAAATTGGCAAAACAGGACCTTGTGGTTTAACTTGGATTATTTACACTTTTTGCCCGAAAAGTTTAT